>BSBK01004435.1:602500-880000 GCA_027943335.1 Chamaecyparis obtusa
GCGTGTTGGGAAAAGTGGTGCCGCATCCTCGCAATAACAAAATGTTAATGGTGCATTCTGAGTGCTGGATAGATGCTTCACTTTTGGGTGCATAAAAAAAAGAACCTCAAATCAAATCTGCATCTCATTTCTAAAGGGTTCAAAAATCAGTGCTAAGTGCATCCTCAATGGTCTTAAACCTTTATTTGTTTCGATGTTTTAGTAGATTGCATTTTCAGAGGTCTTCGGAGCGTTTTTGCGCTATGATTGCGGTGCATTCCGAGTGCTGGATAGACACCCGTGTCTCTCTCCCCGCCGGTGCCAAGTCCGAGCGTTGGATAAGGTGCATTCCTAATGCTCGAGTGCTTTTCACTTGCTCGTGCCCTCTTAGTCCTGGATAACGTGCGTTCTGAGTGCTAGATAACGCGCAATCTATATACGGTGCATTCTAATGCACGTGCTCAGTCTAAGGTGCAAGAATTCAATGTCGGGCGCGATCATACCAGCGTTAGTGCACCGGATCCCATCAAAACTCCGCAGTTGAGCGCGCTTGGGCCGGATTCGTACGGGGATGGGTGACCTCCCGGGAAGTCCCGGTGTTGCACCCTTTTTTCGTCTTCGGTCCCAAACCCGTCCTCGAGCCCACTTTTTGGGTCCTCGGTCGTATTTCTTGTCTCGCGCGTGTTGGGAAAAGTGGTGCCGCATCCTCGCAATAAAAATTTTTTAATAGTGCATTCTGAGTGCTGGATAGACACTTCACTTTTGGGTGCATAAAAAAAAGAACCTCAAATCAAATCTGCATCTCATTTCTAAAGGGTTCCAAAATCAGTGCTAAGTGCATCCTCAATGGTCTTAAACCTTCATTTCTTTCGATGTTTTAGTAGATTGCATTTTCAGAGGTCTTCGGAGCGATTTTGGGCTATGATTGCGGTGCATTCCGAGTGCTGGATAGACACCCGTGTCTGTCTCCCTGCCGGTGCCAAGTCCGAGCGTTGGATAAGGCGCATTCCTAATGCTCAAGTGCTTTTCACTTGCTCGTGCCCTCTTAGTCCTGGATAACGTGCGTTCTGAGTGCTAGATAACGCGCATTCTATATACGGTGCATTCTAATGCACGTGCTAAGTCTAAGGTGCAAGAATTCAATGTCAGGCGCGATCATACCAGCGTTAGTGCACCGGATCCCATCTGAACTCCGCAGTTGAGCGCGCTTGGGCCGGAGTGGTAATGGGATGGGTGACCTCCCGGGAAGTCCCGGTGTTGCACCCTTTTTTCGTCTTCGGTCCCAAACCGGACCTCGAGCCCTCTTTTTTGGTCCTCAGTCCTATTTCTTGTCTCGCGTGTGTTGGGAAAAGTGGTGCCGCATCCTCGCAATAAAAAAATGTTAATGTTGCATTCTGAGTGCTGGATAGACGCTTCACTTTTGGGTGCATAAAAAAAAGAACCTCAAATCAAATCTGCATCTCATTTCTAAAGGGTTCCAAAATTAGTGCTAAGTGCATCCTCAATGGTCTTAAATCTTCATTTTTTTTGATGTTTTAGTAGATTGCATTTTCAGAGGTCTTCGGAGCATTTTTGGGCTATGATTGCGGTGCATTCCGAGTGCTGGATTGACACCCGTGTCTATCTCCCCGCTGGTGCCAAGTCCCAGCGTTGGATAAGGCGCATTCCTAATGCTCGAGTGCTTTTCACTTGCTCGTGCCCTCTTAAAACTGGATAAAGTGCGTTCTGAGTGCTAGATAACGCGTATTCTATATACGGTGCATTCTAATGCACGTGCTAAGTCTAAGGTGCAAGAATTCAATGTCGGGTGCGATCATACCAGCGTTAGTGCACCGGATCACATCAGAACTCCGCAGTTAAGCGCGCTTGGGCCGGAGTCGTACCGGGATGGGTGACCTCTTGGGAAGTCCCGGTGTTGCACCCTTTTTTCGTCTTCGGTCCCAAACCGGTCCTCGAGCCCACTTTTTGGGTCCTCGGTCCTATTTCTTGTCTCGCGCGTGTTGGCAAAAGTGGTGCCGCATCCTCGCAATAACAAAATGTTAATGGTGCATTCTGAGTGCTGGATAGACGCTTCACTTTTGGGTGCATAAAAAAAAGAACCTCAAATCAAATCTTCATCTCATTTCTAAAGGGTTCCAAAATCAGTGCTAAGTGTATCCTCAATGGTCTTAAACCTTCATTTCTTTCGATGTTTTAGTAGATTGCATTTTCAGAGGTCTTCGGAGCGTTTTTGGGCTATGATTGCGGTGCATTCCGAGTACTGGATAGACACCCGTGTCTGTCTCCTTGCCGGTGCCAAGTCCGAGCGTTGGATAAGGTGCATTCCTAATGCTCGAGTGCTTTTCACTTGCTCGTGCCCTCTTAGTCCTGGATAACGTGCGTTCTGAGTGCTAGATAACGCGCAATCTATATACGGTGCATTCTAATGCACGTGCTCAGTCTAAGGTGCAAGAATTCAATGTCGGGCACGATCATACCAACGTTAGTGCACCGGATCCCATCACAACTCCGCAGTTAAGCACGCTTGTGCCGGAGTCGTACGGGGATGGGTGACCTCCCGGGAAGTCCCGGTGTTGCACCCTTTTTTCGTCTTCGGTCCCAAACCGGTCCTCGAGCCCACTTTTTGGGTCCTCGGTCCTATTTCTTGTATCGCGCGTGTTGGGAAAAGTGGTGCCGCATCCTCGCAATAACAAAATGTTAATGGTGCATTCTGAGTGCTGGATAGACGCTTCACTTTTGGGTGCATAAAAAAAAGAACCTCAAATCAAATCTGCATCTCATTTCTAAAGGGTTCCAAAATCAGTGCTAAGTGCATCCTCAATGGTCTTAAACCTTCATTTCTTTCGATGTTTTAGTAGATTGCATTTTCAGAGGTCTTCGGAGCGTTTTTGGGCTACGATTGCGGTGCATTCCGAGTGCTGGATAGACACCCGTGTCTGTCTCCCCGCTGGTGCCAAGTCCGAGCGTTGGATAAGGCGCATTCCTAATGCTCGAGTGCTTTTCACTTGCTCGTGCCCTCTTAGTCCTAGATAACGTGCGTTCTGAGTGCTAGATAACGCGCATTCTATATACGGTGCATTCTAATGCACGTGCTAAGTCTAAGGTGCAAGAATTCAATGTCGGGCGCGATCATACCAGCGTTAGTGCACCAGATCCCATCAGAACTCCGCAGTTCAGCGCGCTTGGGCCGGAGTGGTACTGGGATGGGTTACCTCCCGGGAAGTCCTGGTGTTGCACCCTTTTTTCGTCTTCGGTCCCAAACCGGTCCTCGAGCCCACTTTTTGGGTCCTCGGTCCTATTTCTTGTCTTGCGCGTGTTGGGAAAAGTGGTGCCGCATCCTCGCAATAACAAAATGTTAATGGTGCATTCTGAGTGCTGGATAGACGCTTCACTTTTGGGTGCATAAAAAAAAGAACCTCAAATCAAATCTGCATCTCATTTCTAAAGGGTTCCAAAATCAGGGCTAAGTGCATCCTCAATGGTCTTAAACCTTCATTTCTTTCGATGTTTTAGTAGATTGCATTTTCAGAGGTCTTCGGAGCCTTTTTGGGCTATGATTGCGGTGCATTCCGAGTGCTGGATAGACACCCGTGTCTGTCTCCCCGCTGGTGCCAAGTCCGAGCGTTGGATAAGGCGCATTCCTAATGCTCGAGTTCTTTTCACTTGCTCGTGCCCTCTTAGTCCTGGATAACGTGCGTTCTGAGTGCTAGATAACGCGCATTCTATATACGGTGCATTCTAATGCACGTGCTAAGTCTAAGGTGCAAGAATTCAATGTCGGGCGCGATCACACCAGCGTTAGTGCACCGGATCACATCAGAACTCCGCAGTTGAGCGCGCTTGGGCCGGAGTGGGACTGGGATGGGTGACCTCCCGGGAAGTCCCGGTGTTGCACCCTTTTTTCGTCTTCGGTCCCAAACCGGTCCTCGAGCCCACTTTTTGGGTCCTTGGTCCTATTTCTTGTCTCGCGCGTGTTGGGAAAAGTGGTGCCGCATCCTCGCAATAACAAAATGTTAATGGTGCATTCTGAATTCTGGATAGACGCTTCACTTTTGGGTGCATTAAAAAAAGAACCTCAAATCAAATCTGCATCTCATTTCTAAAGGGTTCCAAAATCAGTGCTAAGTGCATCCTCAATGGTCTTAAACCTTCATTTCTTTCAATGTTTTAGTAGATTGCATTTTCAGAGGTCTTCGGAGCGTTTTTGGGCTATGATTGCGGTGCATTCCGAGTGCTGGATAGACACCCGTGTCTGTCTCCCCGCCGGTGCGAAGTCCGAGCGTTGGATAAGGCGCATTCCTAATGCTCGAGTTCTTTTCACTTGCTCGTGCCCTTTTAGTCCTGGATAACATGCGTTCTGAGTGCTAGATAACGCGCATTCTATATAAGGTGCATTCTAATGCACATAGTAGGTCTATGGTGCAAGAATTCAACGTCGGGCGCGATCATACCAGCGTTAGTGCACCGGATCCCATCAGAACTGCGCAGTTGAGCGCGCTTGGGCCGGAGTGGTACTGGAATGGGTGACCTCCCGGGAAGTCCCGGTGTTGCACCCTTTTTTCGTCTTCGGTCCCAAACCGGTCCTCGAGCCCACTTTTTGGGTCCTCGGTCCTATTTCTTGTCTCACGCGTGTTGGGAAAAGTGGTGCCGCATCCTCGCAATAAAAAAAGCTTAATGGTGCATTCTGAGTGCTAGATAGACGCTTCACTTTTGGGTGCATAAAAAAAAGAACCTCAAATCAAATCTGCATCTGATTTCTAAAGGGTTCCAAAATCAGTGCTAAGTGCATCCTCAATGGTCTTAAACCTTCATTTCTTTCGATGTTTTAGTAGATTGCATTTTCAAAGGTCTTCGGGGCATTTTTGGGCTATGATTGCGGTGCATTCCAAGTGCTGGATAGACACTCGTGTCTGTCTCCCCGCTGGTGCCAAGTCCGAGCATTGGATAAGGCGCATTCCTAATGCTCGAGTGCTTTTCACTTGCTCGTGCCCTCTTAGTCCTGGATAACGTGCGTTCTGAGTGCTAGATAACGCGCAATCTATATACGGTGCATTCTAATGCACGTGCTCAGTCTAAGGTGCAAGAATTCAATGTCGGGCGCGATCATACCAGCGTTAGTGCACCGGATCCCATCAGAACTCCGCAGTTAAGCGCGCTTGGGCCGGAGTCGTACGGGGATGGGTGACCTCCCGGGAAGTCCCGGTGTTGCACCCTTTTTTCGTCTTCGGTCCCAAACCGGTCCTCGAGCCCACTTTTTGGGTCCTCGGTCCTATTTCTTGTCTCGCGCGTGTTGGGAAAAGTGGTGCCGCATCCTCGCAATAAAAAAATGTTAATGGTGCATTCTGAGTGCTGGATAGACGCTTCACTTTTGGGTGCATAAAAAAAAGAACCTCAAATCAAATCTGCATCTCATTTCTAAAGGGTTCCAAAATCAGTGCTAAGTGCATCCTCAATGGTCTTAAACCTTCATTTCTTTCGATGTTTTAGTAGATTGCATTTTCAGAGGTCTTCGGAGTGTTTTTGGGCTATGATTGCGGTGCATTCCGAGTGCTGGATAGACACCCGTGTCTGTCTCCCCGCCGGTGCCAAGTCCGAGCGTTAAATAAGGCGCATTCCTAATGCTCGAGTGCTTTTCACTTGCTCGTGCCCTCTTAGTCCTGGATAACGTGTGTTCTGAGTGCTAGATAACGCGCATTCTATATACGGTGCATTCTAATGCACGTGCTAAGTCTAAGGAGCAAGAATTCAATGTCGGGCGCGATCATACCAGCGTTAGTGCACCGGATCCCATCAGAACTCCGCAGTTCAGCGCGCTTGGGCCGGAGTCGTACTGGGATGGGTGACCTCCCGGGAAGTCCTGGTGTTGCACCCTTTTTTCGTCTTCGGTCCCAAACCGGTCCTCGAGCCCACTTTTTGGGTCCTTGGTCCTATTTCTTGTCTCGCGCGTGTTGGGAAAACTGGTGCCGCATCCTCGCAATAAAAATTTTTTAATGGTGCATTCTGAGTGCTGGATAGACTCTTCACTTTTGGGTGCATAAAAAAAAGAACCTCAAATCAAATCTGCATCTCATTTCTAAAGGGTTCAAAAAATCAGTGCTAAGTGCATCCTCAATGGTCTTAAATCTTCGTTTCTTTCGATGTTTTAGTAGATTGCATTTTCAGAGGTCTTCGGAGCGTTTTTGGGCTATGATTCCGGTGCATTCCGAGTGCTGGATAGACACCCGTGTCTGTCTCCCTACCGGTGCCAAGTCCGAGCGTTGGATAAGGCGCATTCCTAATGCTCGAGTGCTTTTCACTTGCTCGTGCCCTCTTAGTCCTGGATAACATGCGTTCTGAGTGCTAGATAACGCGCCATCTATATACGGTGCATTCTAATGCACGTGCTCAATCTAAGGTGCAAGAATTCAATTTCGGGCGCGATCATACCAGCGTTAGTGCACCGGATCCCATCAGAACTCCGCAGTTGAGCGCGCTTGGGCCAGAGTCGTACGGGGATGGGTGACCTCCCGGGAAGTCCCAGTGTTGCACCCTTTTTTCGTCTTCGGTCCGAAACCGGTCCTCGAGCCCACTTTTTGGGTCCTCGGTCTTTTTTCTTGTCTCGCGCGTGTTGGGAAAAGTGGTGCCGCATCCTCGCAATAACAAAATGTTAATGGTGCATTCTGAGTGCTAGATAGACGCTTCACTTTTGGGTGCATAAAAAAAAGAACCTCAAATCAAATCTGCATCTCATTTCTAAAGGGTTCCAAAATCAGTGCTAAGTGCATGCTCAATGGTCTTAAACCTTCATTTCTTTCGATGTTTTAGTAGATTGCATTTTCAAAGGTCTTTGGAGCATTTTTGGGCTATGATTGCGGTGCATTCCGAGTGCTGGATAGACACCCATGTCTGTCTCCCTGCCGGTGCCAAGTCCGAGCATTGGATAAGGCGCATTCCTAATGCTCGAGTGCTTTTCACTTGCTCATGCCCTCTTAGTCCTGGATAACGTGCGTTCTGAGTGCTAGATAACGCGCATTCTATATACGGTGCATTCTAATGCACGTGCTAAGTCTAAGGTGCAAGAATTCAATGTCGGGCGCGATCATACCAGCGTTAGTGCACCGGATCCCATCAGAACTCCGCAGTTGAGCGCGCTTGGGCCGGAGTCGTACGGTGATGGGTGACCTCCCGGGAAGTCCCGGTGTTGCACCCTTTTTTCGTCTTCGGTCCCAAACCGGTCCTCGAGACCACTTTTTGGGTCCTCGGTCCTATTTCTTGTCTCGTGCGTGTTGGGAAAAGTGGTGCCGCATCCTCGCAATAAAAAAATGTTAATGGTGCATTCTGAGTGCTGGATAGACGCTTCACTTTTGGGTGCATAAAAAAAAGAACCTCAAATAAAATCTGCATCTCATTTCTAAAGGGTTCCAAAATCAGTGCTAATTCCATCCTCAATGGTCTTAAACCTTCATTTCTTTCGATGTTTTAGTAGATTGCATTTTCAGAGGACTTCGGAGCATTTTTGGGCTATGATTGCGGTGCATTCCGAGTGCTGGATAGACACCCGTGTCTGTCTCCCCGCCGGTGCCAAGTCCGAGCGTTGGATAAGGCGCATTCCTAATGCTCGAGTGCTTTTCACTTGCTCGTGCCCTCTTAGTCCTGGATAACATGCGTTCTGAGTGCTAGATAATGCGCATTCTATATACGGTGCATTCTAATGCACGTGCTAAGTCTAAGGTGCAAGAATTCAATGTCGGGCGTGATCATACCAGCGTTAGTGCACCGGATCCCATCAGAACTCCGCAGTTGAGCGTGCTTGGGCCAGAGTCGTACGGGGATGGGTGACCTCCCGGGAAGTCCCGGTGTTCCACCCTTTTTCCGTCTTCGGTCCCAAACCGGTCCTCGAGCCCACTTTTTGGGTCCTCGGTCCTTTTTCTTGTCTCGCGCGTGTTGGGAAAAGTGGTGCCGCATCCTCGCAATAACAAAATGTTAATGGTGCATTCTGAGTGCTGGATAGACGCTTCACTTTTGGGTGCATAAAAAAAAGAACCTCAAATCAAATCTGCATCTCATTTCTAAAGGGTTCCAAAATCAGTGCTAATTCCATCCTCAATGGTCTTAAACCTTCATTTCTTTCGATGTTTTAGTAGATTGCATTTTCAGAGGACTTCGGAGCGTTTTTGGGCTATGATTGCGGTGCATTCCGAGTGCTGGATAGACACCCGTGTCTGTCTCCCCGCCGGTACCAACTCCGAGCGTTGGATAAGGCGCATTCCTAATGCTCGAGTGCTTTTCACTTGCTCGTGCCCTCTTAGTCCTGGATAACGTGCGTTCTGAGTGCTAGATAACACGCATTCTATATACGGTGCATTCTAATGCACGTGCTAAGTCTAAGGTGCAAGAATTCAATGTCGGGCGCGATCATACTAGCCATAGTGCACCGGATCCCATCAGAACTCCGCAGTTGAGCGCGCTTGGGCCGGAGTCGTACGGGAATGGGTGACCTCCCGGGAAGTCCCGGTGTTGCACCCTTTTTCCGTCTTCGGTCCCAAACCGGTCCTCGAGCCCACTTTTTGGGTCCTCAGTGCTATTTCTTGTCTCGCGCGTGTTGGGAAAAGTGGTGCCGCATCCTCGCAATAAAAAAATGTTAATGGTGCATTCTGAGTGCTGGATAGACGCTTCACTTTTGGGTGCATAAAACAAAGAACCTCAAATCAAATCTGCATCTCATTTCTAAAGGGTTCCAAAATCAGTGCTAAGTGCATCCTCAATGGTCTTAAACCTTCATTTCTTTCGATGTTTTAGTAGATTGCATTTTCAGAGGTCTTCGGAGCGTTTTTGGGCTATGATTGCGGTGCATTCCGAGTGCTGGGTAGACACTCGTGTCTGTCTCCCCGCCGGTGCCAAGTCCGAGCATTGGATAAGGAGCATTCCTAATGCTCGAGTGCTTTTCACTTGCTCGTGCCCTCTTAGTCCTGGATAACGTGCGTTCTGAGTGCTAGATAACGCGCATTCTATATACGGTGCATTCTAATGCACGTGCTAAGTCTAAGGTGCAAGAATTCAATGTCAGGCACGATCATACCAGCGTTAGTGCACCGGATCCCATCAGAACTCCGCAGTTGAGCGCGCTTGGGCCGGAGTCGTACGGGGATGGGTGACCTCCCGGGAAGTCCCGGTGTTGCACCCTTTTTTCGTCTTCGGTCCCAAACCGGTCCTCGAGCCCACTTTTTGGGTCCTCGGTCCTATTTCTTGTCTCGCGCGTGTTGGGAAAAGTGGTACCGCATCCTTGCAATAACAAAATGTTAATGGTGCATTCTGAGTGCTTGATAGACGCTTCACTTTTGGGTGCATAAAAAAAAGAACCTCAAATCAAATCTGTATCTCATTTCTAAAGGGTTCCAAAATCATTGCTAAGTGCATCCTCAATGGTCTTCAACCTTCATTTCTTTCGATGTTTTAGTAGATTGCATTTTCAGAGGTCTTCGGAGCATTTCTGGGCCATGATTGCGGTGCATTTCGAGTGCTGGATAGACACCCGTGTCTGTCTCCCCGCCGGTGCCAAGTCCGAGCGTTGGATAAGGCGCATTCCTAATGCTCGAGTGCTTTTCACTTGCTCGTGCCCTCTTAGTCCTGGATAACGTGCGTTCTTAGTGCTAGATAACGCACATTCTATATACGGTGCATTCTAATGCACGTGCTAAGTCTAAGGTGCAAGAATTCAATGTCGGGCGCGATCATACCAGCGTTAGTAAACCGGATCCCATCAGAACTCTGCAGTTGAGCTTGCTTGGGCCGGAGTCGTACGGGGATGGGTGACCTCCCGGGAAGTCCCGGTGTTGCACCCTTTTTTCGTCTTCCGTCCCAAACCGGTCCTCGAGCCCACTTTTTGGGTCCTCGGTCCTATTTCTTGTCTCGCGCGTGTTGGGAAAAGTGGTGCCTTATCCTCGCAATAACAAAATATTAATGGTGCATTCTGAGTGCTGGATAGACGCTTCACTTTTGGGTGCATAAAAAAAAGAACCTCAAATCAAATCTGCATCTCATTTCTAAAGGGTTCCAAAATCAGTGCTAAGTGCATCCTCAATGGTCTTAAACCTTAATTTCTTTCGATGTTTTAGTAGATTGCATTTTCAGAGGTCTTCGGAGCGTTTTTGGGCCATGATTGCGGTGCATTCCGAGTGCTGGATAGACACCCGTGTCTGTCTCCCCGCCGGTGCCAAGTCCGAGCGTTGGATAAGGCGCATTCCTAATGCTCGAGTGCTTTTCACTTGCTCGTGCCCTCTTAGTCCTGGATAACGTGCGTTCTTAGTGCTAGATAACGCGCATTCTATATACGGTGCATTCTAATGCACGTGCTAAGTCTAAGGTGCAAGAATTCAATGTCGGGCGTGATCATACCAGCGTTAGTGCACCGGATCCCATCAGAACTCCGCAGTTGAGCGCGCTTGGGCCGGAGTCGTACGGGGATGGGTGACCTCCCGGGAACTCCCGGTGTTGCACCCTTTTTCCATCTTCGGTCCCAAACCGGTCCTCGAGCCCACTTTTTGGGTCGTCGGTGCTATTCCTTGTCTCACGCGTGTTGGGAAAAGTGGTGCCGCATCCTCGCAACAACAAAATGTTAATGGTGCATTCTGAGTGCTGGATAGACGCTTCACTTTTGGGTGCATAAAAAAAAGAACATCAAATCAAATCTGCATCTCATTTCTAAAGGGTTCCAAAATCAGTGCTAAGTGCATCCTCAATGGTCTTAAACCTTCATTTCTTTCGATGTTTTAGTAGATTGCATTTTCAGAGGTCTTCGGAGCGTTTTTGGGGTATGATTGCGGTGCATTCCGAGTGCTGGATAGACACCCATGTCTGTCTCCCCGCTGGTGCCAAGTCCGAGCGTTGGATAAGGCGCATTCCTAATGCTCGACTGCTTTTCACTTGCTCATGCCCTCTTAGTCCTGGATAACGTGCGTTCTGAGTGCTAGATAACGTGCATTCTATATACGGTGCATTCTAATGCACGTGCTAAGTCTAAGGTGCAAGAATTCAATGTCGGGCACGATCATACCAGCGTTAGTGCACGGGATCCCATCAGAACTCCGCAGTTGAGCGCGCTTGGGCCGGAGTCGTACGGGGATGGGTGACCTCCCGGGAAGTCCCGGTGTTGCACCCTTTTTCCGTCTTCGGTCCCAAACCGGTCCTCGAGCCCACTTTTTTCGTCCTCGGTCCTATTTCTTGTCTCGCGCGTGTTGGGAAAAGTGGTGCCGCATCCTCGCAATAACAAAATGTTAATGGTGCATTCTGAGTGCTGGATAGACTTCACTTTTGGGTGCATAAAAAAAAGAACCTCAAATCAAATCTGCATCTCATTTCTAAAGGGTTCCAAAATCAGTGCTAAGTGCATCCTCAATGGTCTTAAATCTTCATTTTTTTCGATGTTTTAGTAGATTGCATTTTCAGAGGTCTTCGGAGTGTTTTTGGGCTATGATTGCGGTGCATTCCGAGTGCTGGATTGACACCCGTGTCTGTCTCCCCGCCGGTGCCAAGTCCGAGCGTTGGATAAGGCGCATTCCTAATGCTCGAGTGCTTTTCACTCGCTCGTGCCCTCTTAGTCCTGGATAACGTGCGTTCTGAGTGCTAGATAACGCGCATTCTATATACGGTGCATTCTAATGCACGTGCTAAGTCTAAGGTGAAAGAATTCAATGTCGGGCGCGATCATACTAGCGTTAGTGCACCGGATCCCATCAGAACTCCGCAGTTAAGCGCGCTTGGCCCGGAGTCGTACGGGGATGGGTGACCTCCCGTGAAGTCCCGGTGTTGCACCCTTTTTTCGTCTTCCGTCCCAAACCGGTCCTCGAGCCCACTTTTTGGGTCCTCGGTCCTATTTCTTGTCTCGCGCGTGTTCGAAAAAGTGGTGCCGCATCCTCGCAATAACAAAATGTTAATGGTGCATTCTGAGTGCTGGATAGACGCTTCACTTTTGTGTGCATAAAAAAAAGAACCTCAAATCAAATCTGCATCTCATTTCTAAAGGGTTCCAAAATCAGTGCTAAATGCATCCTCAATGGTCTTAAATCTTCATTTTTTTCGATGTTTTAGTAGATTGCATTTTCAGAGGTCTTCGGAGCGTTTTTTGGGCTATGATTGCGGTGCATTCCGAGTGCTGGATAGACACCCGTGTCTGTCTCCCCGCCGGTGCCAAGTCCGAGTGTTGGATAAGGCGCATTCCTAATGCTCGAGTGCTTTTCACTTGCTCGTGCCCTCTTAGTCCTGGATAACGTGCGTTCTGAGTGCTAGATAACGCGCATTCTATATACGTTGCATTCTAATGCACGTGTTAAGTCTAAGGTGCAAGAATTCAATGTCGGGTGCGATCATACTAGCGTTAGTGCACCGGATCCCATCAGGACTCCGCAGTTAAGCGCGCTTGGGCCGGAGCAGTACTGGGATGGGTGACCTCTCGGGAAGTCCCGGTGTTGCACCCTTTTTTCGTCTTCGGTCCCAAACCGGTCCTCGAGCCCACTTTTTGGGTACTCGGTCCTATTTCTTGTCTCGCGCGTGTTGGGAAAAGTGGTGCCGCATCCTCGTAATAACAAAATGTTAATGGTGCATTCTGAGTGCTAGATAGACACTTCACTTTTGGGTGCATAAAGAAAAGAACCTCAAATCAAATCTGCATCTCATTTCTAAAGGGTTCCAAAATCAGTGCTAAATGCATCCTCAATGGTCTTAAATCTTCATTTTTTTCGATGTTTTAGTAGATTGCATTTTCAGAGGTCTTCGGAGCGTTTTTTGGGCTATGATTGCGGTGCATTCCGAGTGCTGGATAGACACCCGTGTCTGTCTCCCCGCCGGTGCCAAGTCCGAGTGTTGGATAAGGCGCATTCCTAATGCTCGAGTGCTTTTCACTTGCTCGTGCCCTCTTAGTCCTGGATAACGTGCGTTCTGAGTGCTAGATAAAGCGCATTCTATATACGGTGCATTCTAATGCACGTGCTAAGTCTAAGGTGCAAGAATTCAATGTCGGGTGCGATCATACCAGCGTTAGTGCACCGGATCCCATCAGAACTCCGCAGTTAAGCGCACTTGGGCCGGAGTAGTACTGGGATGGGTGACCTCCCGGGAAGTCCCGGTGTTGCACCCTTTTTTCGTCTTCGGTCCCAAACCGGTCCTCGAGCCCACTTTTTGGGTCCTCGGTCCTATTTCTTGTCTCGCGCGTGTTGGGAAAGGTGGTGCCGCATCCTCGCAATAACAAAATGTTAATGGTGCATTCTGAGTGCTGGATAGACACTTCACTTTTGGGTGCATAAAAAAAAGAACCTCAAATCAAATCTTCATCTCATTTCTAAAGGGTTCCAAAATCAGTGCTAAATGCATCCTCAATGGTCTTAAATCTTCATTTTTTTCGATGTTTTAGTAGATTGCATTTTCAGAGGTCTTCGGAGCGTTTTTGGGCTACGATTGCGGTGCATTCCGAGTGCTGGATAGACACCCGTGTCTGTCTCCCCGCCGGTGCCAAGTCCGAGTGTTGGATAAGGCGCATTCCTAATGCTCGAGTGCTTTTCACTTGCTCGTGCCCTCTTAGTCCTGGATAACGTGCGTTCTGAGTGCTAGATAACGCGCATTCTATATACGGTGCATTCTAATGCACGTGCTAAGTCTAAGGTCCAAGAATTCAATGTCGGGTGCGATCATACCAGGGTTAGTGCACCGGATCCCATCAGAACTCCGCAATTAAGCGCGCTTGGGCCGGAGTAGTACTGGGATGGGTGACCTCCCGGGAAGTCCCGGTGTTGCACCCTTTTTTCGTCTCCGGTCCCAAACCGGTCCTCGAGCCCACTTTTTGGGTCCTCGGTCCTATTTCTTGTCTCGCGCGTGTTGGGAAAAGTGGTGCCGCATCCTCGCAATAACAAAATGTTAATGGTGCATTCTGAGTGCTGGATAGACACTTCACTTTTGGGTGCATAAAAAAAAGAACCTCAAATCAAATCTGCATCTCATTTCTAAAGGGTTCCAAAATCAGTGCTAAATGCATCCTCAATGGTCTTAAATCTTCATTTTTTTCGATGTTTTAGTAGATTGCATTTTCAGAGGTCTTCGGAGCGCTTTTGGGATATGATTGCGGTGCATTCTGAGTGCTGGATAGACACCCGTGTCTGTCTCCCCGCCGGTGCCAAGTCCGAGTGTTGGATAAGGCGCATTCCTAATGCTCGAGTGCTTTTCACTTGCTCGTGCCCTCTTAGTCTTGGGTAACGTGCGTTCTGAGTGCTAGATAACGCGCATTCTATATACGGTGCATTCTAATGCACGTGCTAAGTCTAAGGTGCAAGAATTCAATTTCGGGTGCGATCATACCAGCGTTAGTGCACCGGATCCCATCAGAACTCCGCAGTTAAGCGCGCTTGGGCCGGAGTAGTACTGGGATGGGTGACCTCCCGGGAAGTCCCGGTGTTGCACCCTTTTTTCGTCTTCGGTCCCAAACCGGTCCTCGAGCCCACTTTTTGGGTCCTCGGTCCTATTTTTTGTCTCGCGCGTGTTGGGAAAAGTGTTGCCGCATCCTCGCAATAACAAAATGTTAATGGTGGATTATGAGTGCTGGATAGACACTTCACTTTTGGGTGCATAAAAAAAAGAACCTCAAATCAAATCTACATCACATTTCTAAAGGGTTCCAAAATAAGTCCTAAATGCATCCTCAATGGTCTTAAATCTTCATTTTTTTCGATGTTTTAGTAGATTGCATTTTTAGAGGTCTTCGGAGCGCTTTTGGGCTATGATTGCGGTGCATTCCGAGTGCTGGATAGACACCCGTGTCTGTCTCCCCACCGGTGCCAAGACCGAGTGTTGGATAAGGCGCATTCCTAATGCTCGAGTGCTTTTCACTTGCTCGTGCCCTCTTAGTCCTGGGTAACATGCGTTCTGAGTGCTAGATAACGCGCATTCTATATACGGTGCATTCTAATGCACGTGCTAAGTCTAAGGTGCAAGAATTCAATGTCGGGTGCGATCATACCGGCGTTAGTGCACCGGATCCCATCAGAACTCCGCAGTTAAGCGCGCTTGGGCCGGAGTAGTACTTGGATGGGTGACCTCCCGGGAAGTCCCGGTGTTGCACCCTTTTTTCGTCTTCGGTCCCAAACCGAACCTCGAGCCCACTTTTTGGGTCCTAGGTCCTATTTCTTGTCTCGCGCGTGTTGGGAAAAGTGGTGCCGCATCCTCGCAATAACAAAATGTTAATGGTGCATTCTGAGTGCTGGATAGACACTTCACTTTTGGGTGCATAAAAAAAAGAACCTCAAATCAAATCTGCATCTCATTTCTAAAGGGTTCCAAAATCAGTGCTAAATGCATCCTCAATGGTCTTAAATCTTCATTTTTTTCGATGTTTTAGTAGATTGCATTTTCAGAGGTCTTCGGAGCGCTTTTGGGCTATGATTGCGGTGCATTCCGAGTGCTGGATAGACACCCGTGTCTGTCTCCCTGCTGGTGCCAAGTCTGAGTGTTGGATAAGGCGCATTCCTAATGCTCGAGTGCTTTTCACTTGCTCGTGCCCTCTTAGTCCTGGATAACGTGCGTTCTGAGTGCTAGATAACGCGCATTCTATATACGGTGCATTCTAATGCACGTGCTAAGTCTAAGGTGCAAGAATTCAATGTCGGGTGCGATCATACCAGCGTTAGTGCACCGGATCCCATCAGAACTCCGCAGTTAAGCGCGCTTCGGCCGGAGTAGTACTGGGATGGGTGACCTCCCGGGAAGTCCCGGTGTGGCACCCTTTTTTCGTCTTCGGTCCCAAACCGGTCCTCGAGCCCACTTTTTGGGTCCTCGGTCCTATTTCTTGTCTCGCGCGTGTTGGGAAAAGTGGTGCCGCATCCTCGCAATAATAAAATGTTAATGGTGCATTCTGAGTGCTGGATAGACACTTCACTTTTGGGTGCATAAAAAAAAGAACCTCAAATCAAATCTGCATCTCATTTCTAAAGGGTTCCAAAATCAGTGCTAAATGCATCCTCAATGGTCTTAAATCTTCATTTTTTTCGATGTTTTAGTAGATTGCATTTTCAGAGGTCTTCGGAGCGCTTTTGGGCTATGATTGCGGTGCATTCCGAGTGCTGGATAGACACCCGTGTCTGTCTCCCCGCCGGTGCCAAGTCCGAGTGTTGGATAAGGCGCATTCCTAATGCTCGAGTGCTTTTCACTTGCTCCTGCCCTCTTAGTCTTGGATAACGTGCGTTCTGAGTGCTGGATAGCGCGCATTCTATATACGGTGCATTCTAATGCACGTGCTAAGTCTAAGGTGCAAGAATTCAATGTCGGGTGCGATCATACCCGCGTTAGTGCACCGGATCCCATCAGAACTCCGTAGTTAAGCGCGCTTCGGCCGGAGTAGTACTGGGATGGGTGACCTCCCGGGAAGTCCCGGTGTTGCACCCTTTTTCCGTCTTTGGTCCCAAACCGGTCCTCGAGCCCACTTTTTGGGTCCTCGGTCCTATTTCTTGTCTCGCGCGTGTTGGGAAAAGTGGTGCCGCATCCTCGCATTAGCAAAATGTTAATGGTGCATTCTGAGTGCTGGATAGACACTTCACTTTTGGGTGCATAAAAAAAAGAACCTCAAATCAAATCTGCATCTCATTTCTAAAGGGTTCCAAAATCAGTGCTAAATGCATCCTCAATGGTCTTAAATCTTCATTTTTTTGGATGTTTTAGTGGATTGCATTTTCAGAGGTCTTCGGAGCGTTTTTGGGCTATGATTGCGGTGCATTCCGAGTGCTGGATAGACACCCGTGTCTGTCTCCCCGCCGGTGCCAAGTCCGAGTGTTGGATAAGGCGCATTCCTAATGCTCGAGTGCTTTTCACTTGCTCGTGCCCTCTTAGTCCTGGATAACGTGCGTTCTGAGTGCTGGATAGCGCGCATTCTATATACGGTGCATTCTAATGCACGTGCTAAGTCTAAGGTGCAAGAATTCAATGTCGGGTGCGATCATACCAGCGTTAGTGCACCGGATCCCATTAGAACTCCGCAGTTAAGCGCGCTTGGGCCGGAGTAGTACTTGGATGGGTGACCTCCCGGGAAGTCCCGGTGTTGCACCCTTTTTCCGTCTTTGGTCCCAAACCGGTCCTCGAGCCCACCTTTTGGGTCCTCGGTCCTATTTCTTGTCTCGCGCGTGTTGGGAAAAGTGGTGCCGCATCCTCGCAATAACAAAATGTTAATGGTGCATTCTGAGTGCTGGATAGACACTTAACTTTTGGGTGCATAAAAAAAAGAACCTCAAATCAAATCTGCATCTCATTTCTAAAGGGTTCCAAAATCAGTGCTAAATGCATCCTCAATGGTCTTAAATCTTCATTTTTTTCGATGTTTTAGTGGATTGCATTTTCAGAGGTCTTCGGAGCGTTTTTGGGCTATGATTGCGGTGCATTCCAAGTTCTGGATAGACACCCGTGTCTGTCTCCCCGCCGGTGCCAAGTCCGAGTGTTGGATAAGGCGCATTCCTAATGCTCGAGT
The DNA here is from genome assembly GCA_027943335.1 of Chamaecyparis obtusa. Classification (NCBI taxonomy): domain Eukaryota; kingdom Viridiplantae; phylum Streptophyta; class Pinopsida; order Cupressales; family Cupressaceae; genus Chamaecyparis; species Chamaecyparis obtusa. Next base: position 619,953 of record BSBK01004435.1, read on the forward strand.
GCTTTTCACTTGCTCGTGCCCTCTTAGTCCTGGATAACGTGCGTTCTGAGTGCTGGATAACGCGCATTCTATAAACGGTGCATGCTAATGCACGTGCTAAGTCTAAGGTGCAAGAATTCAATGTCGGGTGCGATCATACCAGCGTTAGTGCACCGGATCCCATCAAAACTCCGCAGTTAAGCGCACTTGGGCCGGAGTAGTACTGGGATGGGTGACCTCCCGGGAAGTCCCAGTGTTGCACCCTTTTTCCGTTTTCGGTCCCAAACCGGTCCTCGAGCCCACCTTTTGGGTCCTCGGTCCTATTTCTTGTCTCGCGCGTGTTGGGAAAAGTGGTGCCGCATCCTCGCAATAACAAAATGTTAATGGTGCATTCTGAGTGCTGGATAGACACTTCACTTTTGGGTGCATAAAAAAAAGAACCTCAAATCAAATCTGCATCTCATTTCTAAAGGGTTCCAAAATCAGTGCTAAATGCATCCTCAATGGTCTTAAATCTTCATTTTTTTCGATGTTTTAGTGGATTGCATTTTCAGAGGTCTTCGGAGCGTTTTTGGGCTATGATTGCGGTGCATTCCGAGTGCTGGATAGACACCCGTGTCTGTCTCCCCGCCGGTGCCAAGTCCGAGTGTTGGATAAGGCGCATTCCTAATGCTCGAGTGCTTTTCACTTGCTCGTGCCCTCTTAGTCCTGGATAACGTGCGTTCTGAGTGCTAGATAGCGCGCATTCTATATACGGTGCATTCTAATGCACGTGCTAAGTCTAAGGTGCAAGAATTCAATGTCGGGTGCGATCATACCAGCGTTAGTGCACCGGATCCCATCAGAACTCCGCAGTTAAGCGCGCTTGGGCCGGAGTAGTACTGGGATGGGTGACCTCCCGGGAAGTCTCGGTGTTGCACCCTTTTTCCGTCTTCGGTCCCAAACCGGTCCTCGAGCCCACTTTTTGGGTCCTCGGTCCTATTTCTTGTCTCGCGCGTGTTGGGAAAAGTGGTGCCGCATACTCGCAATAACAAAATGTTAATGGTGCGTTCTGAGTGCTGGATAGACACTTCACTTTTGGGTGCATAAAAAAAAGAACCTCAAATCAAATCTGCATCTCATTTCTAAAGGGTTCCAAAATCAGTGCTAAATGCATCCTCAATGGTCTTAAATCTTCATTTTTTTCGATGTTTTAGTAGATTGCATTTTAAGAGGTCTTCGGAGCGTTTTTGGGCTATGATTGCGGTGCATTCCGAGTGCTGGATAGACACCCGTGTCTGTCTCCCCGCCGGTGCCAAGTCCGAGTGTTGGATAAGGCGCATTCCTAATGCTCGAGTGCTTTTCACTTGCTCGTGCCCTCTTAGTCCTCGATAACGTGCGTTCTGAGTGCTAGATAGCGTGCATTCTATATACGGTGCATTCTAATGCACGTGCTAAGTCTAAGGTGCAAGAATTCAATGTCGGGTGCGATCATACCAGCGTTAGTGCACCGGATCCCATCAGAACTCCGCAGTTAAGCGCGCTTGGGCCGGAGTAGTACTGGGATGGGTGACCTCCCGGGAAGTCTCGGTGTTGCACCCTTTTTCCGTCTTCGGTCCCAAACCGGTCCTCGAGCCCACTTTTTGGGTCCTCGGTCCTATTTCTTGTCTCGCGCGTGTTGGGAAAAGTGGTGCCGCATCCTCGCAATAACAAAATGTTAATGGTGCATTCTGAGTGCTGGATAGACACTTCACTTTTGGGTGCATAAAAAAAAGAACCTCAAATCAAATCTGCATCTCATTTCTAAAGGGTTCCAAAATCAGTGCTAAATGCATCCTCAATGGTCTTAAATCTTCATTTTTTTCGATGTTTTAGTAGATTGCATTTTCAGAGGTCTTCGGAGCGTTTTTGGGCTATGATTGCGGTGCATTCCGAGTGCTGGATAGACACCCGTGTCTGTCTCCCCGCCGGTGCCAAGTCCGAGTGTTGGATAAGGCGCATTCCTAATGCTCGAGCGCTTTTCACTTGCTCGTGCCCTCTTAGTCCTGGATAACGTGCGTTCTGAGTGCTAGATAGCGCGCATTCTATATACGGTGCATTCTAATGCACGTGCTAAGTCTAAGGTGCAAGAATTCAATGTCGGGTGCGATCATACCAGCGTTAGTGCACCGGATCCCATCCGAAACTCCGCAGTTAAGTGCGCTTGGGCCGGAGTAGTACTGGGATGGGTGACCTCCCGGGAAGTCCCGGTGTTGCGGCCTTTTTCCATCTTCGGTCCCAAACCGGTCCTCGAGCCCACTTTTTGGGTCCTCGGTCCTATTTCTTGTCTCGCGCGTGTTGGGAAAAGTGGTGCCGCATCCTCGCAATAACAAAATGTTAATGGTGCATTCTGAGTGCTGGATAGACACTTCACTTTTGGGTGCATAAAAAAAAGAACCTCAAATCAAATCTGCATCTCATTTCTAAAGGGTTCCAAAATCAGTGCTAAATGCATCCTCAATGGTCTTAAATCTTCATTTTTTTCGATGTTTTAGTAGATTGCATTTTCAGAGGTCTTCGGAGCGTTTTTGGGCTATGATTGCGGTGCATTCCGAGTGCTGGTTAGACACCCGTGTCTGTCTCCCCGCCGGTGCCAAGTCCGAGTGTTGGATAAGGCGCATTCCTAATGCTCGAGTGCTTTTCACTTGCTCATGCCCTCTTAGTCCTGGATAACGTGCGTTCTGAGTGCTAGATAGCGCGCATTCTATATACGGTGCATTCTAATGCACGTGCTAAGTCTAAGGTGCAAGAATTCAATGTCGGGTGCGATCATACCAGCGTTAGTGCACCGGATCCCATCAGAACTCCGCAGTTAAGCGCGCTTGGGCCGGAGTAGTAATGGGATGGGTGACCTCCCGGGAAGTCCCGGTGTTGCACCCTTTTTCCGTCTTCGGTCCCAAACCGGTCCTCGAGCCCACTTTTTGGGTCCTCGGTCCTATTTGTTGTCTCGCGCGTGTTGGGAAAAGTGGTGCCGCATCCTCGCAATAACAAAATGTTAATGGTGCATTCTGAGTGCTGGATAGACACTTCACTTTTGGGTGCATAAAAAAAAGAACCTCAAATCAAATCTGCATCTCATTTCTAAAGGGTTCCAAAATCAGTGCTAAATGCATCCTCAATGGTCTTAAATCTTCATTTTTTTCGATGTTTTAGTAGATTGCATTTTCAGAGGTCTTCGGAGCGTTTTTGGGCTATGATTGCGGTGCATTTCGAGTGCTGGATAGACACCCGTGTCTGTCTCCCCGTCGGTGCCAAGTCCGAGTGTTGGATAAGGCGCATTCCTAATGCTCGAGTGCTTTTCACTTGCTCGTGCCCTCTTAGTCCTGGATAACGTGCGTTCTGAGTGCTAGATAGCGCGCATTCTATATACGGTGCATTCTAATGCACGTGCTAAGTCTAAGGTGCAAGAATTCAATGTCGGGTGCGATCATACCAGCGTTAGTGCACCGGATCCCATCAGAACTCCGCAGTTAAGCGCGCTTGGGCCGGAGTAGTACTGGGATGGGTGACCTCCCGGGAAGTCCCGGTGTTGCACCCTTTTTCCGTCTTCGGTCCCAAATCGGTCCTCGAGCCCACTTTTTGGGTCCTCGGTCCTATTTCTTGCTAAATGCATCCTCAATGGTCTTAAATCTTCATTTTTTTCGATGTTTTAGTAGATTGCATTTTCAGAGGTCTTCGGAGCGTTTTTGGGCTATGATTGCGGTGCATTCCGAGTGCTGGATAGACACCCGTGTCTATCTCCCCCCCGGTGCCAAGTCCGAGTGTTCGATAAGGCGCATTCCTAATGCTCGAGTGCTTTTCACTTGCTCGTGCCCTCTTAGTCCTGGATAACGTGCGTTCTGAGTGCTAGATAGCGCGCATTCTATATACGGTGCATTCTAATGCACGTGCTAAGTCTAAGGTGCAAGAATTCAATGTCGGGTGCGATCATACCAGCGTTAGTGCACCGGATCCCATCAGAACTCCGCAGTTAAGTGCGCTTGGGCCGGAGTAGTACTGGGATGGGTGACCTCCCGGGAAGTCCCGGTGTTGCACCCTTTTTCCGTCTTCGGTCCCAAACCGGTCCTCGAGCCCACTTTTTGGGTCCTCGGTCCTATTTCTTGTCTCGCGTGTGTTGGGAAAAGTGGTGCCGCATCCTCGCAATAACAAAATGTTAATGGTGCATTCTGAGTGCTGGATAGACACTTAACTTTTGGGTGCATAAAAAAAAGAACCTCAAATCAAATCTGCATCTCATTTCTAAAGGGTTCCAAAATCAGTGCTAAATGCATCCTCAATGGTCTTAAATCTTCATTTTTTTCGATGTTTTAGTAGATTGCATTTTAAGAGGTCTTCGGAGCGTTTTTGGGCTATGATTGCGATGCATTCCGAGTGCTGGATAGACACTCGTGTCTCTCTCCCCGCCGGTGCCAAGTCCGAGTGTTGGATAAGGCGCATTCCTAATGCTCGAGTGCTTTTCACTTGCTCGTGCCCTCTTAGTCCTGGATAACGTGCGTTCTGAGTGCTAGATAGCGCGCATTCTATATACGGTGCATTCTAATGCACGTGCTAAGTCTAAGGTGCAAGAATTCAATGTCGGGTGCGATCATACCAGCGTTAGTGCACCGGATCCCATCAGAACTCCGCAGTTAAGCGCGCTTGGGCCGGAGTAGTACTGGGATGGGTGACCTCCCGGGAAGTCCCGGTGTTGCACCCTTTTTCCGTCTTCGGTCCCAAACCGGTCCTCGAGCCCACTTTTTGGGTCCTCGGTCCTATTTCTTGTCTCGCGCCTGTTGGGAAAAGTGGTGCCGCATCCTCGCAATAACAAAATGTTAATGGTGCATTCTGAGTGCTGGATAGACACTTAACTTTTGGGTGCATAAAAAAAAGAGCCTCAAATCAAATCTGCATCTCATTTCTAAAGGGTTCCAAAATCAGTGCTAAATGCATCCGCAATGGTCTTAAATCTTCATTTTTTTCGATGTTTTAGTAGATTGCATTTTCAGAGGTCTTCGGAGCGTTTTTGGGCTATGATTGCGGTGCATTCCGAGTGCTGGATAGACACCCGTGTCTGTCTCCCCGCCGGTGCCAAGTCCGAGTGTTGGATAAGGCGCATTCCTAATGCTCGAGTGCTTTTCACTTGCTCGTGCCCTCTTAGTCCTGGATAACGTGCGTTCTGAGTGCTAGATAGCGCGCATTCTATATACGGTGCATTCTAATGCACGTGCTAAGTCTAAGGTGCAAGAATTCAATGTCGGGTGCGATCATACCAGCGTTAGTGCACCGGATCCCATCAGAACTCCGCAGTTAAGCGCGCTTGGGCCGGAGTAGTACTGGGATGGGTGACCTCCCGGGAAGTCCCGGTGTTGCACCCTTTTTCCGTCTTCGGTCCCAAACCGGTCCTCGAGCCCACTTTTTGGGTCCTCGGTCCTATTTCTTGTCTCGCGTGTGTTGGGAAAAGTGGTGCTGCATCCTCGCAATAACAAAATGTTAATGGTGCATTCTGAGTGCTGGATAGACACTTAACTTTTGGGTGCATAAAAAAAAGAACCTCAAATCAAATCTGCATCTCATTTCTAAAGGGTTCCAAAATCAGTGCTAAATGCATCCTCAATGGTCTTAAATCTTCATTTTTTTCGATGTTTTAATAGATTGCATTTTAAGAGGTCTTCGGAGCGTTTTTGGGCTATGATTGCGGTGCATTCCGAGTGCTGGATAGACACTCGTGTCTCTCTCCCCGCCGGTGCCAAGTCCGAGTGTTGGATAAGGCGCATTCCTAATGCTCGAGTGCTTTTCACTTGCTCGTGCCCTCTTAATCCTGGATAACGTGCGTTCTGAGTGCTAGATAGCGCGCATTCTATATACGGTGCATTCTAATGCACGTGCTAAGTCTAAGGTGCAAGAATTCAATGTCGGGTGCGATCATACCAGCGTTAGTGCACCGGATCCCATCAGAACTCCGCAGTTAAGCGCGCTTGGGCCGGAGTAGTACTGGGATGGGTGACCTCCCGGGAAGTCCCGGTGTTGCACCCTTTTTCCGTCTTCGGTCCCAAACCGGTCCTCGAGCCCACTTTTTGGGTCCTCGGTCCTATTTGTTGTCTCGCGCGTGTTGGGAAAAGTGGTGCCGCATCCTCGCAATAACAAAATGTTAATGGTGCATTCTGAGTGCTGGATAGACACTTCACTTTTGGGTGCATAAAAAAAAGAACCTCAAATCAAATCTGCATCTCATTTCTAAAGGGTTCCAAAATCAGTGCTAAATGCATCCTCAATGGTCTTAAATCTTCATTTTTTTCGATGTTTTAGTAGATTGCATTTTCAGAGGTCTTCGGAGCGTTTTTGGGCTATGATTGCGGTGCATTCCGAGTGCTGGTTAGACACCCGTGTCTGTCTCCCCGCCGGTGCCAAGTCCGAGTGTTGGATAAGGCGCATTCCTAATGCTCGAGTGCTTTTCACTTGCTCATGCCCTCTTAGTCCTGGATAACGTGCGTTTTGAGTGCTAGATAGCGCGCATTCTATATACGGTGCATTCTAATGCACGTGCTAAGTCTAAGGTGCAAGAATTCAATGTCGGGTGCGATCATACCAGCGTTAGTGCACCGGATCCCATCAGAACTCCGCAGTTAAGCGCGCTTGGGCCGGAGTAGTAATGGGATGGGTGACCTCCCGGGAAGTCCCGGTGTTGCACCCTTTTTCCGTCTTCGGTCCCAAACCGGTCCTCGAGCCCACTTTTTGGGTCCTCGGTCCTATTTGTTGTCTCGCGCGTGTTGGGAAAAGTGGTGCCGCATCCTCGCAATAACAAAATGTTAATGGTGCATTCTGAGTGCTGGATAGACACTTCACTTTTGGGTGCATAAAAAAAAGAACCTCAAATCAAATCTGCATCTCATTTCTAAAGGGTTCCAAAATCAGTGCTAAATGCATCCTCAATGGTCTTAAATCTTCATTTTTTTTGATGTTTTAGTAGATTGCATTTTCAGAAGTCTTCGGAGCGTTTTTGGGCTATGATTGTGGTGCATTTCGAGTGCTGGATAGACACCCGTGTCTGTCTCCCCGTCGGTGCCAAGTCCGAGTGTTGGATAAGGCGCATTCCTAATGCTCGAGTGCTTTTCACTTGCTCGTGCCCTCTTAGTCCTGGATAACGTGCGTTTTGAGTGCTAGATAGCGCGCATTCTATATACGGTGCATTCTAATGCACGTGCTAAGTCTAAGGTGCAAGAATTCAATGTCGGGTGCGATCATACCAGCGTTAGTGCACCGGATCCCATCAGAACTCCGCAGTTAAGCGCGCTTGGGCCGGAGTAGTACTGGGATGGGTGACCTCCCGGGAAGTCCCGGTGTTGCACCCTTTTTCCGTCTTCGGTCCCAAATCGGTCCTCGAGCCCACTTTTTGGGTCCTCGGTCCTATTTCTTGCTAAATGCATCCTCAATGGTCTTAAATCTTCATTTTTTTCGATGTTTTAGTAGATTGCATTTTCAGAGGTCTTCGGAGCGTTTTTGGGCTATGATTGCGGTGCATTCCGAGTGCTGGATAGACACCCGTGTCTGTCTCCCCCCCGGTGCCAAGTCCGAGTGTTCGATAAGGCGCATTCCTAATGCTCAAGTGCTTTTCACTTGCTCGTGCCCTCTTAGTCCTGGATAACGTGCGTTCTGAGTGCTAGATAGCGCGCATTCTATATACGGTGCATTCTAATGCACGTGCTAAGTCTAAGGTGCAAGAATTCAATGTCGGGTGCGATCATACCAGCGTTAGTGCACCGGATCCCATCAGAACTCCGCAGTTAAGCGCGCTTGGGCCGGAGTAGTACTGGGATGGGTGACCTCCCGGGAAGTCCCGGTGTTGCACCCTTTTTCCGTCTTCGGTCCCAAACCGGTCCTCGAGCCCACTTTTTGGGTCCTCGGTCCTATTTCTTGTCTCGCGTGTGTTGGGAAAAGTGGTGCCGCATCCTCGCAATAACAAAATGTTAATGGTGCATTCTGAGTGCTGGATAGACACTTAACTTTTGGGTGCATAAAAAAAAGAACCTCAAATCAAATCTGCATCTCATTTCTAAAGGGTTCCAAAATCAGTGCTAAATGCATCCTCAATGGTCTTAAATCTTCATTTTTTTTGATGTTTTAGTAGATTGCATTTTAAGAGGTCTTCGGAGCGTTTTTGGGCTATGATTGCGGTGCATTCCGAGTGCTGGATAGACACTCGTGTCTCTCTCCCCGCCGGTGCCAAGTCCGAGTGTTGGATAAGGCGCATTCCTAATGCTCGAGTGCTTTTCACTTGCTCGTGCCCTCTTAGTCCTGGATAACGTGCGTTCTGAGTGCTAGATAGCGCGCATTCTATATACGGTGCATTCTAATGCACGTGCTAAGTCTAAGGTGCAAGAATTCAATGTCGGGTGCGATCATACCAGCGTTAGTGCACCGGATCCCATCAGAACTCCGCAGTTAAGCGCGCTTGGGCCGGAGTAGTACTGGGATGGGTGACCTCCCGGGAAGTCCCGGTGTTGCACCCTTTTTCCGTCTTCGGTCCCAAACCGGTCCTCGAGCCCACTTTTTGGGTCCTCGGTCCTATTTCTTGTCTCGCGCCTGTTGGGAAAAGTGGTGCCGCATCCTCGCAATAACAAAATGTTAATGGTGCATTCTGAGTGCTGGATAGACACTTAACTTTTGGGTGCATAAAAAAAAGAACCTCAAATCAAATCTGCATCTCATTTCTAAAGGGTTCCAAAATCAGTGCTAATTGCATCCGCAATGGTCTTAAATCTTCATTTTTTTCGATGTTTTAGTAGATTGCATTTTCAGAGGTCTTCGGAGCGTTTTTGGGCTATGATTGCGGTGCATTCCGAGTGCGTGATAGACACCCGTGTCTGTCTCCCCGCCGGTGCCAAGTCCGAGTGTTGGATAAGGCGCATTCCTAATGCTCGAGTGCTTTTCACTTGCTCGTGCCCTCTTAGTCCTGGATAACGTGCGTTCTGAGTGCTAGATAAGGCGCATTCTATATACGGTGCATTCTAATGCACGTGCTAAGTCTAAGGTGCAAGAATTCAATGTCGGGTGCGATCATACCAGCGTTAGTGCACCGGATCCCATCAGAACTCCGCAGTTAAGCGCGCTTGGGCCGGAGTAGTACTGGGATGGGTGACCTCCCGGGAAGTCTCGGTGTTGCACCCTTTTTCCGTCTTCGGTCCCAAACCGATCCTCGAGCCCACTTTTTGGGTCCTCGGTCCTATTTCTTGTCTCGCGCGTGTTGGGAAAAGTGGTGCCGCATCCTCGCAATAACAAAATGTTAATGGTGCATTCTGAGTGCTGGATAGACACTTCACTTTTGGGTGCATAAAAAAAAGAACCTCAAATCAAATCTGCATCTCATTTCTAAAGGGTTCCAAAATCAGTGCTAAATGCATCCTCAATGGTCTTAAATCTTCATTTTTTTCGATGTTTTAGTAGATTGCATTTTCAGAGGTCTTCGGAGCGTTTTTGGGCTATGATTGCGGTGCATTCCGAGTGCTGGATAGACACCCGTGTCTGTCTCCCCGCCGGTGCCAAGTCCGAGTGTTGGATAAGGCGCATTCCTAATGCTCGAGTGCTTTTCACTTGCTCGTGCCCTCTTAGTCCTGGATAACGTGCGTTCTGAGTGATAGATAGCGCGCATTCTATATACGGTGCATTCTAATGCACGTGCTAAGTCTAAGGTGCAAGAATTCAATGTCGGGTGCGATCATACCAGCGTTAGTGCACCGGATCCCATCAGAACTCCGCAGTTAAGCGCGCTTGGGCCGGAGTAGTACTGGGATGGGTGACCTCCCGGGAAGTCCCGGTGTTGCACCCTTTTTCCGTCTTCGGTCCCAAACCGGTCCTCGAGCCCACTTTTTGGGTCCTCGTTCCTATTTGTTGTCTCGCGCGTGTTGGGAAAAGTGGTGCCGCATCCTCGCAATAACAAAATGTTAATGGTGCATTCTGAGTGCTGGATAGACACTTAACTTTTGGGTGCATAAAAAAAAGAACCTCAAATCAAATCTGCATCTCATTTCTAAAGGGTTCCAAAATCAGTGCTAAATGCATCCTCAATGGTCTTAAATAATCATTTTTTTGGATGTTTTAGTAGATTGCATTTTCAGAGGTCTTCGGAGCGTTTTTGGGCTATGATTGCGGTGCATTCCGAGTGCTGGATAGACACTCGTGTCTGTCTCCCCGCCGGTGCCAAGTCCGAGTGTTGGATAAGGCGCAGTCCTAATGCTCGAGTGCTTTTCACTTGCTCGTGCCCTCTTAGTCCTGGATAACGTGCGTTCTGAGTGCTAGATAGCGCGCATTCTATATACGGTGCATTCTAATGCACGTGCTAAGTCTAAGGTGCAAGAATTCAATGTCGGGTGCGATCATACCAGCGTTAGTGCACCGGATCCCATCAGAATTCCGCAGTTAAGCGCGCTTGGGCCGGAGTAGTACTGGGATGGGTGACCTCCCGGGAAGTCCCGGTGTTGCACCCTTTTTCCGTCTTCGGTCCCAAACCGGTCCTCGAGCCCACTTTTTGGTTCCTCGGTCCTATTTCTTGTCTCGCGCGTGTTGGGAAAAGTGGTGCCGCATCCTCGCAATAACAAAATGTTAATGGTGCATTCTGAGTGCTGGATAGACACTTCACTTTTGGGTGCATAAAAAAAAGAACCTCAAATCAAATCTGCATCTCATTTCTAAAGGGTTCCAAAATCAGTGCTAAATGCATCCTCAATGGTCTTAAATCTTCATTTTTTTCGATGTTTTAGTAGATTGCATTTTCAGAGGTCTTCGGAGCGTTTTTGGGCTATGATTGCGGTGCATTCCGAGTGCTGGATAGACACCCGTGTTTGTCTCCCCGCCGGTAACAAGTCCGAGTGTTGGATAAGGCGCATTCCTAATGCTCGAGTGCTTTTCACTTGCTCGTGCCCTCTTAGTCCTGGATAACGTGCGTTCTGAGTGCTAGATAGCGCGCATTCTATATACGGTGCATTCTAATGCACGTGCTAAGTCTAAGGTGCAAGAATTCAATGTCGGGTGCGATCATACCAGCGTTAGTGCACCGGATCCCATCAGAACTCCGCAGTTAAGCGCGCTTGGGCCGGAGTAGTACTGGGATGGGTGACCTCCCGGGAAGTCCCGGTGTTGCACCCTTTTTCCGTCTTCGGTCCCAAACTGGTCCTCGAGCCCACTTTTTGGGTCCTCGGTCCTATTTCTTGTCTCGCGCGTGTTGGGAAAAGTGGTGCCGCATCCTCGCAATAACAAAATGTTAATGGTGCATTCTGAGTGCTGGATAGACACTTCACTTTTGGGTGCATAAAAAAAAGAACCTCAAATCAAATCTGCATCTCATTTCTAAAGGGTTGCAAAATCAGTGCTAAATGCATCCTCAATGGTCTTAAATCTTCATTTTTTTCGATGTTTTAGTAGATTGCATTTTCAGAGGTCTTCGGAGCGTTTTTGGGCTATGATTGCGGTGCATTCCGAGTGCTGGATAGACACCCGTGTCTGTCTTCCCGCCGGTGCCAAGTCCGAGTGTTGGATAAGGCGCATTCCTAATGCTCGAGTGCTTTTCACTTGCTCGTGCCCTCTTAGTCCTGGATAACGTGCGTTCTGAGTGCTAGATAGCGCGCATTCTATATACGGTGCATTCTAATGCACGTGCTAAGTCTAAGGTGCAAGAATTCAATGTCGGGTGCGATCATACCAGCGTTAGTGCACCGGATCCCATCAGAACTCCGCAGTTAAGCGCTCTTGGGCCGGAGTAGTACTGGGATGGGTGACCTCCCGGGAAGTCCCGGTGTTGCACCCTTTTTCCGTCTTCGGTCCCAAACCAGTCCTCGAGCCCACTTTTTGGGTCCTCGGTCCTATTTCTTGTGTCGCGCGTGTTGGGAAAAGTGGTGCCGCATCCTCGCAATAACAAAATGTTAATGGTGCATTCTGAGTGCTGGATAGACACTTCACTTTTGGGTGCATAAAAAAAAGAACCTCAAATCAAATCTGCATCTCATTTCTAAAGGGTTCCAAAATCAGTGCTAAATGCATCCTCAATGGTCTTAAATCTTCATTTTTTTCGATGTTTTAGTAGATTGCATTTTCAGAGGTCTTCGGAGCGTTTTTGGGCTATGATTCCGGTGCATTCCGAGTGCTGGATAGACACCCGTGTCTATCTCCCCGCCGGTGCCAAGTCCGAGTGTTGGATAAGGCGCATTCCTAATGCTCGAGTGCTTTTCACTTGCTCGTGCCCTCTTAGTCCTGGATAACGTGCGTTCTGAGTGCTAGATAGCGCGCATTCTATATACGGTGCATTCTAATGCACGTGCTAAGTCTAAGGTGCAAGAATTCAATGTCGGGTGCGATCATACCAGCGTTAGTGCACCGGATCCCATCAGAACTCCGCAGTTAAGCGCGCTTGGGCCGGAGTAGTACTGGGATGGGTGACCTCCCGGGAAGTCCCGGTGTTGCACCCTTTTTCCGTCTTCGGTCCCAAACCGGTCCTCGAGCCCACTTTTTGGGTCCTCGGTCCTATTTCTTGTCTCGCGCGTGTTGGGAAAAGTGGTGCCGCATCCTCGCAATAACAAAATGTTAATGGTGCATTCTGAGTGCTGGATAGACACTTAACTTTTGGGTGCATAAAAAAAAGAACCTCAAATCAAATCTGCATCTCATTTCTAAAGGGTTCCAAAATCAGTGCTAAATGCATCCTCAATGGTCTTAAATCTTCATTTTTTTCGATGTTTTAGTAGATTGCATTTTCAGAGGTCTTCGGAGCGTTTTTGGGCTATGATTGCGGTGCATTCCGAGTGCTGGATAGACACTCGTGTCTGTCTCCCCGCCGGTGCCAAGTCCGAGTGTTGGATAAGGCGCATGACTAATGCTCAAGTGCTTTTCACTTGCTCGTGCCCTCTTAGTCCTGGATAACGTGCGTTCTGAGTGCTAGATAGCGCGCATTCTATATACGGTGCATTCTAATGCACGTGCTAAGTCTAAGGTGCAAGAATTCAATGTCGGGTGCGATCATACCAGCATTAGTGCACCGGATCCCATCAGAATTCCGCAGTTAAGCGCGCTTGGGCCGGAGTAGTACTGGGATGGGTGACCTCTCGGGAAGTCCCGGTGTTGCACCCTTTTTCCGTCTTCGGTCCCAAACCGGTCCTCGAGCCCACTTTTTGGGTCCTCGGTCCTATTTCTTGTCTCGCGCGTGTTGGGAAAAGTGGTGCCGCATCCTCGCAATAACAAAATGTTAATGGTGCATTCTGAGTGCTGGATAGACACTTCACTTTTGGGTGCATAAAAAAAAGAACCTCAAATCAAATCTGCATCTCATTTCTAAAGGGTTCCAAAATCAGTGCTAAATGCATCCTCAATGGTCTTAAATCTTCATTTTTTTCGATGTTTTAGTAGATTGCATTTTCAGAGGCCTTCGGAGCGTTTTTGGGCTATGATTGCGGTGCATTCCGAGTGCTGGATAGACACCCGTGTTTGTCTCCCCGCCGGTAACAAGTCTGAGTTTTGGATAAGGCGCATTCCTAATGCTCGAGTGCTTTTCACTTGCTCGTGCCCTCTTAGTCCTGGATAACGTGCGTTCTGAGTGCTAGATAGCGCGCATTCTATATACGGTGCATTCTAATGCACGTGCTAAGTCTAAGGTGCAAGAATTCAATGTCGGGTGCGATCATACCAGCGTTAGTGCACCGGATCCCATCAGAACTCCGCAGTTAAGCGCGCTTGGGCCGGAGTAGTACTGGGATGGGTGACCTCCCGGGAAGTCCCGGTGTTGCACCCTTTTTCCGTCTTCGGTCCCAAACTGGTCCTCGAGCCCACTTTTTGGGTCCTCGGTCCTATTTCTTGTCTCGCACGTGTTGGGAAAAGTGGTGCCGCATCCTCGCAATAACAAAATGTTAATGGTGCATTCTGAGTGCTGGATAGACACTTCACTTTTGGGTGCATAAAAAAAAGAACCTCAAATCAAATCTGCATCTCATTTCTAAAGGGTTCCAAAATCAGTGCTAAATGCATCCTCAATGGTCTTAAATCTTCATTTTTTTCAATGTTTTAGTAGATTGCATTTTCAGAGGTCTTCGGAGCGTTTTTGGGCTATGATTGCGGTGCATTCCGAGTGCTGGATAGACACCCGTGTCTGTCTCCCCGCCGGTGCCAAGTCCGAGTGTTGGATAAGGCGCATTCCTAATGCTCGAGTGCTTTTCACTTGCTCGTGCCCTCTTAGTCCTGGATAACGTGCGTTCTGAGTGCTAGATAGCGTGCATTCTATATACGGTGCATTCTAATGCACGTGCTAAGTCTAAGGTGCAAGAATTCAATGTCGGGTGCGATCATACCAGCGTTAGTGCACCGGATCCCATCAGAACTCTGCAGTTAAGCGCGCTTGGGCCGGAGTAGTACTGGGATGGGTGACCTCCCGGGAAGTCCCGGTGTTGCACCCTTTTTCCGTCTTCGGTCCCAAACCGGTCCTCGAGCCCACTTTTTGGGTCCTCGGTCCTATTTCTTGTCTCGCGCGTGTTGGGAAAAGTGGTGCCGCATCCTCGCAATAACAAAATGTTAATGGTGCATTCTGAGTGCTGGATAGACACTTCACTTTTGGGTGCATAAAAAAAAGAACCTCAAATCAAATCTGCATCTCATTTCTAAAGGGTTCCAAAATCAGTGCTAAATGCATCCTCAATGGTCTTAAATCTTCATTTTTTTCGATGTTTTAGTAGATTGCATTTTCAGAGGTCTTCGGAGCGTTTTTGGGCTATGATTGCGGTGCATTCCGAGTGCTGGATAGACACCCGTGTCTGTCTCCCCGCCGGTAACAAGTCCGAGTGTTGGATAAGGCGCATTCCTAATGCTCGAGTGCTTTTCACTTGCTCGTGCCCTCTTAGTCCTGGATAACGTGCGTTCTGAGTGCTAGATAGCGCGCATTCTATATACGGTGCATTCTAATGCACGTGCTAAGTCTAAGGTGCAAGAATTCAATGTCGGGTGCGATCATACCAGCGTTAGTGCACCGGATCCCATCAGAACTCCGCAGTTAAGCGCGCTTGGGCCGGAGTAGTACTGGGATGGGTGACCTCCCGGGAAGTCCCGGTGTTGCACCCTTTTTTCGTCTTCGGTCCCAAACCGGTCCTCGAGCCCACTTTTTTGGGTCCTCGGTCCTATTTCTTATCTCGTGCGTGTTGGAAAAAGTGGTGCCGCATCCTCGCAATAACAAAATGTTAATGGTGCATTCTGAGTGCTGGATAGACACTTCACTTTTGGGTGCATAAAAAAAAGAACCTCAAATCAAATCTGCATCTCATTTCTAAAGGGTTCCAAAATCAGTGCTAAATGCATCCTCAATGGTCTTAAATCTTCATTTTTTTCGATGTTTTAGTAGATTGCATTTTCAGAGGTCTTCGGAGCGTTTTTGGGCTATGATTGCGGTGCATTCCGAGTGCTGGATAGACACCCGTGTCTGTCTCCCCGCCGGTGCCAAGTCCGAGTGTTGGATAAGGCGCATTCCTAATGCTCGAGTGCTTTTCACTTGCTCGTGCCCTCTTAGTCCTGGATAACGTGCGTTCTGAGTGCTAGATAGCGCGCATTCTATATATGGTGCATTCTAATGCACGTGCTAAGTCTAAGGTGCAAGAATTCAATGTCGGGTGCGATCATACCAGCGTTAGTGCACCGGATCCCATCAGAACTCCGCAGTTAAGCGCGCTTGGGCCGGAGTAGTACTGGGATGGGTGACCTCCCGGGAAGTCCCGGTGTTGCACCCTTTTTTCGTCTTCGGTCCCAAACCGGTCCTCGAGCCCACTTTTTGGGTCCTCGGTCCTATTTCTTGTCTCGCGCGTGTTGGGAAAAGTGGTGCCGCATCCTCGCAATAACAAAATGTTAATGGTGCATTCTGAGTGCTGGATAGACACTTCACTTTTGGGTGCATAAAAAAAAGAACCTCAAATCAAATCTGCATCTCATTTCTAAAGGGTTCCAAAATCAGTGCTAAATGCATCCTCAATGGTCTTAAATCTTCATTTTTTTCGATGTTTTAGTAGATTGCATTTTCAGAGGTCTTCGGAGCATTTTTGGGCTATGATTGCGGTGCATTCCGAGTGCTGGATAGACACCCGTGTCTGTCTCCCCGCCGGTGCCAAGTCCGAGTGTTGGATAAGGCGCATTCCTAATGCTCGAGTGCTTTTCACTTGCTCGTGCCCTCTTAGTCCTGGATAACATGCGTTCTGAGTGCTAGATAACGCGCATTCTATATACTGTGCATTCTAATGCACGTGCTAAGTCTAAGGTGCAAGAATTCAATGTCGGGTGCGATCATACCAGCGTTAGTGCACCGGATCCCATCAGAACTCCGCAGTTAAGCGCGCTTGGGCCGGAGTAGTACTGGGATGGGTGACCTCTCGGGAAGTCCCAGTGTTGCACCCTTTTTTCGTCTTCGGTCCCAAACCGGTCCTCGAGCCCACTTTTTGGGTCCTCGGTCCTATTTCTTGTCTCACGCGTGTTGGGAAAAGTGGTGCCGCATCCTCGCAATAACAAAATGTTAATGGTGCATTCTGAGTGCTGGATAGACACTTCACTTTTGGGTGCATAAAAAAAAGAACCTCAAATCAAATCTGCATCTCATTTCTAAAGGGTTCCAAAATCAGTGCTAAATGCATCCTCAATGGTCTTAAATCTTCATTTTTTTCGATGTTTTAGTAGATTGCATTTTCAGAGGTCTTCAGAGCGTTTTTGGGCTATGATTGCGGTGCATTCCGAGTGCTGGATAGACACCCGTGTCTGTCTCCCCGCCGGTGCCAAGTCCGAGTGTTGGATAAGGCGCATTCCTAATGCTCGAGTGCTTTTCACTTGCTCGTGCCCTCTGAGTCCTGGATAACGTGCGTTCTGAGTGCTAGATAACGCGCATTCTATATACGGTGCATTCTAATGCACGTGCTAAGTCTAAGGTGCAAGAATTCAATGTCGGGTGCGATCATACCAGCGTTAGTGCACCGGATCCCATCAGAACTCCGCAGTTAAGCGCGCTTGGGCCGGAGTAGTACTGGGATGGGTGACCTCCCGGGAAGTCCCGGTGTTGCACCCTTTTTTCGTCTTCGGTCCCAAACCGGTCCTCGAGCCCACTTTTTGGGTCCTCGGTCCTATTTCTTGTCTCGCGCGTGTTGGGAAAAGTGGTGCCGCATCCTCGCAATAACAAAATGTTAATGGTGCATTCTGAGTGCTGGATAGACACTTCACTTTTGGGTGCATAAAAAAAAGAACCTCAAATCAAATCTGCATCTCATTTCTAAAGGGTTCCAAAATCAGTGCTAAATGCATCCTCAATGGTCTTAAATCTTCATTTTTTTCGATGTTTTAGTAGATTGCATTTTCAGAGGTCTTCGGAGCATTTTTGGGCTATGATTGCGGTGCATAAGTCGTGTACTGTTGAAATTTGGCTCTAGATAATTGGATTATCTTTCCAACGATGTAAGCGGCGCGTATTTTTGAGTTGTGAGCAGAAAGTTATGCCTTCTGGAAGGGGGGTAAAAATTTCAAAGTAGTTTTCTTCATCAAGTAGTTTTCTGTGCTAATCAAATTGGGCCCTAAAAGCAAACACAAATCTTGAGTGAAAGGCTAAAATAATTGCACAAAATCTCTTTTCAAAAAGCTTTCTTGTCTTCAAAAAGAACAAATCAAAAGTTAAACACTTAAAGTCAATTTGGGAAAGAATAAAGTTCTTGATGTGTCTTGCAAAGTTTCCCATTTTCACAAAATCCTCTTAAATAAGTGATGTAAAAGTGAATCTGAACTTGGACTAGTTCATTCATTTTACTTCTAGAGAGGCCTGCCCAGAGAGAAAAGCACTTCCTCTATGGAGAACGACCTCAAACCGGTTTGAAGCTATAGGAAAGGGTTATAATACTCACCTTCTTTGTATCCCCTCTTAGGGGTATCAAGCTGTAGGAAAGGGTTCTGATACTCACCTTCTCTTAGGTAGTTCTGCTTGATGTGTTTTTCAAAGTTTCAGACTTAGTGCAAAACTTCTGTTGAACAAACACAAAGCGAAGAGTTCTACAAATTAATCCTTGTTGCCATGTTAGTCAAATCCTTCAAATCCAGAAGTCATCCAAGCTTGCATAAACTTGTCATCCTAGTCTGATCTTGTTAGTCATCCCAATCTAAGCCTTAGTCTTCCAATCCATCTTCATCCTTCATCCCTCTCCAACTCATCTGCAAGTCAGTATGTCTCAAATCTATTATGATGAGTTTGGTTGTCACTTCTTTTCTCCCACTCCATCCTATCCCAATGATGATGAAAGCCTTGTAGATCACAATGAATACTTTGAAAATCTTAGCAAGCTTGCCCCAAACACCTTCCACCATCCAATCATTCCTCCAAACTATCCTATTGTGCCTTCACACTTATCCATTAGCACTCCCTTTCATGTCCTTGGCAAGGGAAGTCCATTATCCTATTCATCCACACCTTCCTCCTATCTTGAGCCTATATATCCTCCATATACATCCTTCATACCTCCATCTCCTGCTATGGTCATATCCCAATCACCATCTTCCCATAAAAACACTTCACACTATTTCCCTTATCTAAAACCTCCATCTACTTATCCTCGAAATCATTCTCAAATCCAAAATCCAAGTCTTCCAATTCTTTATCCAAATTTGCCATCTTATCCTCCAAATCATTCTCAAGTCCAAAATCTAAACCTTCCAATCCATTACCCTAATCTTCCATCCTATCTCAAGCCACCATCTTCCATTCAAACCCATGTTGCCACAAATACCCTTCCACAAGAAGAATGCATCCTTCAAATCATTTCATATCTTATACCTCAATCCATCACTCCTACCTCACCGAATAGCCAATCCAGTCCACAAGCTTCCTCCAAACCTACCTTTGTGAATTATCTAGTCATGACATCCTCCAACTCCTCGTCTGCACCATCATCCCCTCAAGAAAGTTCAAAATCTTCCACCCCATCTTCACTTGAAGACCATCCTAGCCCTCCATCTTCTACACATTCCAATCCTTCACCTCAATCTACATCACAAAAGTCTCGAAGGAGTTTCACACGGAAGCCAACACAAAACCCATCTCCTAAAGCTGAAGAGTCATGCCATCTCAATCTTTCATGTGAAGCCATCATTAATGAGGCCCATCCACCTCTCCCATCAGTTATCCTTCTTCCATATACCCCACTCAATTATCTTCTTCCATATCCTAGCATCATTGAGTCATTCCCATGCATTAACTCCATCCACTCTCCATCCATATCTCCTTCTCTTTGCATTAACCAAAGCACATCTAATAAGCCTCATGATTTCACCCTTCTTCCTACCATCACAGTTGCAGAATCTCCCATCCTTTCATCCATACCATCTGAAGAGTTCACCCTTCTTCCTGCCATCACAATTGCAGAATCTCCCATCTTTCCATCCACTCCTTATGAAGAGTCCATCCATGCATTCCCCATCACTCTATCCACACCAATCCTATCTAGTGAAGATCTTGTCCAAAAGCATGTTGAAACATCCATCGAACTAAATCAAGATCCAATCCCTTCACTTCATGTTCTATTACTTTCATCACCCCTAATCCAAGATCCTAGCATTCCAATTCCCCCAATCCAAGATCCCATCATCCCAATTCTTCCAATCCAAGAGCTTATAATCCCGATTCCTCCAATCCAAGATCCTATCATCCCAATTCCTCCATCTGAAGATTCGTTACCATCTCCCAATCCCAGTCAAAATCCCACCATCCTATCCTCTCCACTTGAGGATCCTCCAATTCCAACTATCCAACTACTGTCACTCTATCCTCTTGGTCTACTTACATTTGTCAAAGATATCCCACTTGAAGCAGAAGCAATAAGTTCCATATCGTCCGCCATGACACCAAAAATTGGATGTTTATCATATTCCCCAAGTCAGAAATATCCTTGTTTGGATAAAATGCTCAAGAAATGGAGTTATCAAGGCAAAGGCCTAGGCGCTCATGAATAAGGAAATCTAGAGCCCATCCAAGACAAGAAAAATCCAAAATCATGTGGTATTGGTCACACATCCGAAGAAGGAACTTCCTCCAGAAATGTTGGTACAACTAAAGCAAAATTCAAGCATCCTTCCAAGACCACCACTGCATCTTCCCATCATACTTTCAAAGCATACAATGCCATTCCTCCTCCATCCTCCAAATCCATTTTGGGGCCCTATATCCCAAAGTCTTCCAACACATATCCTCTACATACCAAATCCATTTTGGGACCTTACATCCCAAAATATCACCCCCCACCTTATCCTACTCAATCCAAAATCCAAAATCCAAACATCCCTAGTCAGGATAAACAAAGGCACATTCTCACACCTCATATCTACCAATCTCCTTCCATCTATCCATCCATATTTCCTCCATCCCGCACATCTCCTCATATTCATTCCAATGGTCCTTGCAATTTGGATGCCAACTCAAGAATGTATAAAGGAAAATACCCACAAAAATCCAAAGATTGTCATGTCTAGTCTAAACGACATGCTCAACCAAAGCAAAATCCAATCAAGCAATCCAATGCATCCCAGTGGCCACAAAGGCCCAGCAAAGCAAAAGAAAAATCCGATGCATACCAATGGCCACAAAGGCCCATCAAAGAAAAAGCAACATCTGAAGCATCCCCATGGCCACAAAGGCCCAGTAAAGAAAAAACAAAATCCAATGCATCCCAATGGCCACAAAGGCCCACCAAAGATAAAATAAAGATGATGTGGATCCCAAAGAAAAAAAATGTAGTGCATCTAAAAGAAACATCCACAATGGCATCCAAAGTTGCTAATCCACCAGCTACTCAGTCTTCTTCTCCATTAGTTAAATCGATCTTGGATCCTCATGTCCCAAGATCTTCTAGCACAAATCTTCCATCATATTCGCATCTATCTTCCAAATCTCATCCACTTCATCCACCTTCCTCACAACATGTGCCAATTTTGGTTCTGACAACATCCCCCTATCATGATCATTTCCTATCCTTCCATCCAAACACTTTCTACCACCATATCTACCATCTCCCCCATCCCATCCATGCCTTTGCATAATTCGTACATCCTAATAAAGTTGTATCAACATCCAAACAAATCAGAAAGTCAGCGACAAATCAGAGAATTAGAAGATCGACACAATGGTAGCAATAAGTCAAAAAGCCAGCAAAAAGTCATCAGAAGGTCAACAAACAAATTAGAATATTAGCGAAAGATTAGCACAAAGTCAACAGCAAATCAGAGATAATCCATAAAAAATGGAAAAATCAGAGAAAAATATAAACAAAAGAAAAACATTCATCCAATGGTGAAAACTTGGCAATTCAAGTGCCTTGGACAAGTACCATGGTGAAAACCTAACAAACATGCGTCATGCGTAGGTCCCCCCAATTCCTCTCTACAATTGGGGGCCGTTCCCTTCTATTACATCCAATCCAACATCTCCTCCATCTCATTTGTCTCTCACCCCCTTCATCCTCCTTTGGATCTTGATAACAAAATAGAGACCATCAGGTATACATGCTTTTGGACACCTTGGCATCCATCACCCTCTTTCAGTGACCAATCCTCTATCCAAATCCCAAGTAGTTCTTCCATACAGTCATACCCCATCCTAATATCCTCTAAATTCATGAACTATCCTAAGCAGGGGCATCTTATTCCTTGAAGATTTTCTCACATCCATCTTCCAAATCTTTATATTCCATCTCCCCATCCAAGCATTCTTCTATCTAATTCTCAAGAAAATCCGCTATCCACATCTCCCAGCAGTTCTTCTATCTCCCCATCCAAATCTTCCTCCATCCAAAATCCTTATCTTCCATCTCCCCATCCAAAGCATTCCTCTATCCAATCCTCAAGAAAATCTGCCATCCAATCTCCCCAAGCATTCATCCTCAAATCCAATCCCTCAGGATTCCTCTATCCAAATCCTAAGTAGTTATTCTATCCAAACCCTAAGAATTTCCTCCATCCGAATCTCTCAACATTCCTTCATCCAAATCCTAAAGCATCTTCCTCCAACACTTATCCTTCAACATTTCCTCCATCCAAATCTCCAAGCAGTTCCTCCATCCAAATCCCAAGTATTTCCCTCTAGCATTAATCCCTAAGAATTTCCTCCATCTTTCCATCACTTGGTATCTTCCCCTATCATTGGTATCTAGCTATAGGCTATCCCCTTGAAATCTAATACCATTCATTCATATCCACCATTGCTAGCAATCTTCCCAACATCTGCAAATCTTATCCACATTGTCTAGCTATCCAACATCCAAGATCAAGCCAAAACATCCAATCCCATCCTTAGTCTTGTCCCTAGTCCTATTTGCAAGCCTTGATCTTAATCCAATCATCATTGTTGGGATGCGTCCTTCCCAAATCCGTGTCATTTCAGGACACATCATCCATCATCAACCTATCCACCATCAATCTATCTTGGCCTTCTAGCCCAACTGGGGCATCATCTTGCATATCTTTGTAGCTTCGGGTTCATCTCCAGATTCTTTGTACATCCTATCCTGAGTCTTGTACACTAGTTTCAGTCATGTCTCTACCTAAGCTCATTTGTACATATGTGTCTTTAGGTCCCATCCTTTGAGTCAGTCAGCCCTTGGGTCATCTTGACCTAACCAGTTCAACGCTTTAGCGATCATCCCTCGGTCCTTTTGAGGTTCGAGAATCTTACCTATCTCTTGTCATAATAATCCTTATCCACCATCCACTTCATATCACCAAGCCTTTGAGTTGCTTAATCCTTATCCTAAATCAAAAATCAATTCCAGCACTACCCTTTGACAAAGCATTGTCTAGGAAATCCTTACTTGTCTTTGTATGGCCTCATCATCTTGAGCAAGAGATTGGCATGCATTAATAAGAATCCAGTCATTCCTAAGATCATCAGTCTATCTTAGGTTGACAATATGATCCTATCCTATGATCCTACATCCAGAAGTAGCAACTCATCCTTGATGCTTCGCAATGTTCCACCAATCACACTAGGTCTGTGACGATGTATCCTTCCTCACATTCAGACCAAATCTTCCCACCATTGATACAATCAATCATCCTCCATCATCCTACCTATGGAAAAATGTGTGTGAGATACTTGTTATTTCATTTAGTCCTCTGAATCTTTACTTATCTTTTGAGTTATCTTGTACATATCCCCCCGTCCTTTTGTACATATCATCATGTCTTATTGTACATATCCTCATCAGTCCTGTAACAATATTTGATCATTTGAGCTTGTCTCACCTAGCCTTGCACTTCAAAAACATCAATTGTCAACTATCCTTGATCACCATGGTTATCCTTGATCCATCATTTGCCAATTAGCAACACAACATTCTCCCCATCAATATGGGTCCGCACAGATGTATCCTTTTGTTTTGTCTGACCTAAGAATTCAAACCGGGTCCATGACGATGTATCCTTCACCATGTTTAGACCTAATCTCCCCCCATCAATCAACCATCAATCGCTCTCCTTGGCAAAGGATGTCTTTTGGAGTTATCATTTTGACCTTGGATTTTGTCCTTTGGGTCTTGTTAATCTTTTACAGCTTCTCGTTGTTCTTTACTCAAAGTCACCACAATCCTTTATATCATGGTGCATTGCGAATGAGGGTAATCTGGGGCAAGGCCTTTTGATCTTTTTCTTCTGCCTGTGAATCAGTCATGTGTTTGTGGTTTCTCCAGCATCGTTTCCACCATGCCTCCTCCGAGTTTCATGTGTGATGTTGGGGAAACCTTTTGCGTGCTTGTTTTTAGCGTTAGTCCTATGCAACGCTGGTGACAAGGCCTCGTGTTCTTTCGTAACCTTGGCAGGTCTCTAGCATTGCTATATCAAACTAGGTTGTGCTCTCAAAAGATCCAACGCATGGAGCTCCCTAAATCCCCCATCCAACATCATATAGATTAATCTTGCATCTTCATATAGCTGCATCTTGCATTCTGCCTTCCATCTCATCTTGCATTCATCCATCTTTGCTCTTGGAAGCTTGGTTATTTATCCCTCCCTTCCTTCTTTCGTCCATCCCCCTTTCCTCTGAATTTTAGCCCGGGGCATCTTAGTTTCTTGTCTTTGATGCCACACCACTTGCGGCATCACATCAAAGAGGGGCAAAATGTAGACACTTAAAAATCTATTAGAAAATAAAAGTATTTTTATTTTTCTAAAAGTCTTTGATGACATCATCATTAATTAATTAATTAATTAATTTTTATGTCATTAATCCCTTCTCCTATTTTAATTAAACACATTTAATTAAGATATCCCATCCCCAAAATATTTAAATCTAAATTAAATATTTAATCCCCATTTATTAATTATTGGTTAATAAATATTGTCATATTCCTTAAATAAATTTAACATTTATTTAAAATTCTAAATCCTAAAAATCTTCTAGAAATTCCTAAACCCCTATCCTATTGGTCCATTCAACCCTTTGAAAGTCAATCCTTATATCTTTGACTCAACCTCTAACCAAACCCCAAACCTTAACTCTCCTTCCTAACCCAAGCCCTTAGGAAATCCTATAAATACCCTCTCTTCCAAGAGCAATCCATTAGATTAGTTTTTACCATTTGTGCATTTTTATCATGAGCATTTTTAGCTAGATCATATTAGCTTAAATCCTAATTGTTAGATTTCTTCATATTTTCTAACACATCTTAGCTTAGAATAATGGATTGAACCTAGTTCTTTCAAGCTTTTCTCATCATTTATGCATCATATCAAATCCTTTTAGAATGCATTAGGAACAAAGCTCCATGTGCTTAGAGAGCACACTCACATCCCTCTCATTGAAGCAAATCAAACAATGCTTTATAGCATTTGTTTTGACAACAATCTTGAGGTGGCTTAGTTTTGTTTATGTCTATGCTTTGAACTAATATACATGTTTTAATCTAATGTTTGAATGTTTAAGCCTTTCAAGACATGTAACAAATACAAAACCGTAGCCTACAATATCATATTTTTACAAAATAAGAATTAAATATTAGATATATCAACATGCAATAAATAAATATACAGAATATAATTTTAGTTAGAAGAATAATGAAATTAATTATAATTTTATGTGTAATTGATAAGAATAATTAAATTTTTTAAAATAATATACTAGTAGCCTTTAGTTTTATAATTAATTTTAATTTATATGTAAATATAATTCTAATATTAATAAATGTATTATAGTTATTAAATATATTTTAATTAATTATAAAACATAGTACACTTTATAAAATAACTATTAATTCAATAGCTCCCATTTTCCTTTACCTTGGAACACAAATGTAATACATTTGTTTCTTCAACGCGTATATTCTTATTCTTGAAGAAAAGTATTACAAAGCATGCGTTGAGAAAATGTATTACATTTGTTTTCCAAGGTAAAGGAACGGAAATCATTGTAAAAGAGGGAATATGTTTTCCACTTTCGCTAAAAAATATTCATCCATGTGAAAGGCAGGTATGTCATCTATTTCCGCCACACTGTGGGGGAACGTCCGTGAAAGCTTCTTGTTACTTTAAAGCAATCGATATGCCAATGACACGTTTCATTTATCTTTGTCCTGGGCAGTTGTCAACCATTTTATAAGACTGTAGACTATACTGTTGATAATTGATGCTCCGTGTTGATAATATATTTTTTATTAACTTATTTTCTAGTTTTTATTATTATAAATTCAATAAAATACTGTTGATAATTGTTGGTTTAGCTGGTTTTATTAAACTGGAGCTTTATTCTTTAGCTTTGTTTTTCTTGTTTTTCCCGTGGCTACAAATTCTATGTATTTCATTTTCTGAGGAACAATAAGATAAATTTTCAGTATATTGATTGAAACAAAATAAAGTATTTTTTTTATGAATATAGTTTAATATCTATTGCAGTTATTTCTTTTCTTTATGATTGATTGATTTTATCATGTAGGTATAAGAAGGGAAGGTACTCCTCAACCATGTTGGGACGACTGGAAAAGCGCGCTGCAGAAGGTCTCATATCTCTCTGGTTACATGCTCCACAACCATAATGAGTAAGTTATGCAATTTCCTGCCTTTCCCATTCATCAAATCATTTGCATGGTACATATATTCATCTACTATAGAAGTTTGTTTCATCGTATTTAGTTTGGTTTTTAAATGGATAGTGACGAAGGGATGCTTCTCAAGAGCATAGTGAATTCTGTTTTGGGAACAATAAAAAAAGTGGCTGTGGAGGTGGCGAAACACCCAGTTGCAATGGATGGGATCGTAGAAGACTTTGAAAGAAGTAAAGGAAAATGTATTCAGACTCAGAGTGAGAAACATGTATAGATTATAGGGATAGTAGGGTTTGGCGGCTCCAGGAAAACTACACTGGCAACAGAGCTTTGTGCATGATGTGCGAGATGCCGCATCAAAAAACGCTCTGCATGCCAAGCAGAAGAAAATGCTGGACGACCTCCGTATTCAGACTGCTGCATCATTTGACAACGCGAAGGAAGGCAAGACAATTGTAGCAGCTCGGTTGAAAAATCTTTGCATGCTCGTAGTTTTGGATGATGTAGACGACGAGGATCAAGTGGATGCTTTTTTATCGCCAAAGGAGAGCCTCAAATTGGGTAGTCTAGTAATTGTCACGTGAAGGAAGCTCACCTTAGAGTCAGATATTCTGTAAAACATAGTAAACATGAAGGTTTTTGATGTTAGTGGGTGCAAAAAGATAGAAACGTTGCCTCACAATATCACAAATCAGGCTTCTCTACTAAAGCTCAATTTCTCAGCCATTTAGAGCTTAAGGGAATTACCAGCTAGCATTGGTCAACTAAACAAATTGGAAAAGCTCAAATTTTATCACTTGCCGTTTTTGACGAGGTTGCCAATTTCTTTGGGAAACTTGTCCAGCTTAGTCACTCTTACGCTTGAAAACTGTCCAGAGTTATATGAGATGTTGAGTTTGGCAGGATTGGTTTCCTTAAATAATCTTCATGTCGAAGATTGTAATAATCTCCATTTTGGACTTGTTCACTTTCCTGGGCTTGTTGTGGTGAAACCAGTCAACGATAAATATCTCGATGAATACTATCATTTTTCTAGTGAAGTTTCAATTGAATGTAAAATAATACGAGTTAATTTAGATCGAAAAGTATTGTTCATATTATTGTTACCAATCTGTAAATTTTAGTATTAAGATTCTATTTTATAAATCAAAGGAATGAAGGATGATCAATAAAATATTTTTTGGTGTCCTTTATATTATAAAATGATATGATTTGAGAGATCGACACTGTAGAGTTAGTTAGAGATGTGCAAGACAATTAAATTAATCATTACCTTTCTTTTCATTTTCGCCACAAAATAAATTTGCCCCACATTTACCACAATTTTATAAGTTCTTTGTTAAAAATATATCATTGAACAAATCTTGGTCAAGTATAAATGAGTAGCGATAGAGTTGTATGTCTTGTCTTCACTTCCACATTTTCTATACAGGCCTACTCGAGCAGTTTCAACATTAACATGACAAAAAAAACCCTTATGTTATCATTTCATAGATGTCCATACTGTGTCAGAAATGTGAATCATAGGATTGAGGGATGCAATAGTTCACCAAAAATACCATATTTGCATTGGGAGAGAATCATGATATTTAACTCATTTCAAAAAAGTAAATCAACTATTCAGTGAGTCAAATGTTCCTTTTGTAACAAAACTAGTCATGAAGAGCATTTATACACATGAAAAAGTGAATTAAGCACCTCACGTTTTTACTCAAAAAGAATAATATTGAGGTAATTGATTATCTCAAAATATCTTCTTCAAATTAGGAAATCACTAAGGACAAAGAGAAATTGAAGGTCAGGGTCTTATAATTTGCTAAAGCGATTATAGATTCTAGTGATGCACACAATATGGGTTCTCAACTTGATGTGGACTCTTCAGAGCCTAATTCCAGTCTTGATAATTCAAATGATTCAACAGATGATAGTCATATACAAGTAGATTTTTAAGAAGGGCCACAAGCTCTTCTTGGCATGTGGTCTACAACAACAACATCATCATCCTTTGGAGGTGCCTTATAGGTTTCTTCTCTTCTTATATATTTTTTGGAGGATAGTTTTTTTCCCATTGGGTTTTCTATCTTTCTTCGTTTATGAGAGATTTCATTGTACATTGGTACCTCATTAGACTACTAGTTGAGACCCATTTGTTATATTTTTCTACTAAGTTATTATTAAGGGTGGGTATTAGTGTATTTATTTCATTTATCTACACTTAGGCTTATTATGCCTACTTAGTTGTCCATGCATACTTGACACTTGTTTATCAAGTTGTAAACATTTAGGAGTTGATTAGAGAGGTGTTGATTCTATTTCGATACCTCATCCTAGTTTAGTAGGAGGCAACTCCCCACCACTCATTGAGTATTGGGTTAGACTTTTAATTTGACCCAATCACTCTTCCTATATGTACATTTTATCGCCATCTTATTGCATGTCAATTTTGATATCATTTTGTTATTGTGCTTGATTTTTATCTCATATAGATCTTGGAATTCTACAAATGGAAATAATGAAAATATTGTGAACTACTCATTTCAATATTTATCAAATACACCTAAAGCTATTTAGTTAAATGGATGCATTAATTTCAAGATAGAGAGAAAATATTTAGTTTTAGTGACTATCATGACATTATAAATTGGCAAATATAAAGCCATTGACTGAGAATTTTAAAAATGTTGTTGCCACTATCATGGTTGGAACATATGAAAAAATGGGTGCATAGATAAAGCATATGTACTATCTGACAAAATCCCTCAAAGAAATGTGGTTACGTAGAGAGTCTCATGGTAAAAGTGTAGAGTGACCTAATTTTAATTTGTAGGACATTTGGAAAGTGTAATTTTTTATTTTTTGAAAACAAGGTAACTTCCTCAACCATTGTCTCTCTCTTCCTCATATTTTCCAAAGTAAATAAAAATCTTAGAGCCATCTGCAAATCATGGAATTGTAAGGATAATGGTAAGTTCAAGAAGCTAGGTGCCTATTCGGCAGAAGTCTTGTAGAATTGGAAAATGTCGCTAGAAACGGGCACCTGATTTTAAAAAATGGGCACTTGATTTAGGTTCGAACATCCGATCCAAAATTCAAAAAATGAATGCCCATTTTTTGAAAAATAGGTGCCTGTTTATAATTTTTTTTAAAATATGACTAGAAATGTATTTTTACACACCAATTTATTTTTTAAGAAACGGGTGCCCTTTTTTGAATTTTAAATAACGGGTGCACTCGTTTCTTAAGACATGAGCAGGAAACACACCTTTGCCTCAGATTTCGGTTTAAAATAGGTTTGGTCTAGGCTTGGTGGAACCAAGCCTATGCCTTGACCTCCAAAAATTTGGTTAAGGCACTAGAATGCCATATTTTTACCTTGTCATAATTTTTTGATGGCCTTCTTGATTGTATTTTTTCACAAAACAAAAATCCATTAGAGTTCTCACTATCTTGATTTCAAAATTGTAAATTTCATAGTGATATGATTATTTTTACTATTTTTGCATTATTTATTAATTAAAAGTGGTACCTAAATGTAAATAGTGAGGTTCACTAAAACTTTAATAACTTTTTTTTTTAGGGTTTTTGGAAAATAAATTATATGAAATCAATCTACATACAATTCTCTTGAAGATAAAAAAAGATCAATTTTGAAAAAGTATGAAATTTTCATCAAATTACGGTGGTCGTACGCCATAGGTTTTGAAGATATACTTTATAGTCAATTAAAAATTAATTATTCAATAAAAAAATAAGAAAAAATGTGTTCATCAATATTTGGTGTCTTAGGTATATTTCCCCAGAAAGATTTACAAAATTTTATTTATTTAGGTCAAAATATGGTGGTTGTACATGGCTATGGTATGGTCGTGAAACATGCATTTTGAAAAAGTAGTTTTTAAACATTCCTACTAAAAAGTAAAATATACCATGTGGGTTGTTGGAAACTGCAATTGAAGCAATTGTTGTATTGTCATTGATGTCAAACCTTAACGAGTAAGACTGTTGCTATCTAAGAAAGTAATATATCTATTGAGTGATGAGACAAATTAGGGTAAGGGTGATAACAATAGAACCTAGAGAAAGGTTGAGTTATTTAATACTTCAATGAGTACTTAATTATGTGGCACAATGATAAGATAATGTGTTATTTATTTAAGTAAGAAGAAAGATTGAACAAGTAGGCTTAATCGAGAAAAAGTGAAGAAATCTAGTTTAAGCCAAGTGATGTTAGTGTCAACCGAGCCAGTATATGCCGAGTAAATTCAGTGTTGACTGAACATCAGTGTATTTCCAAGGGAGACAACATTAGCCGAGGGAAACTGTTTGAAGAGATGACCGAGCTACGCAGTGATGACCAAGGAGTTGAACACAGTATTGACCGAGCATTAGTAATTTACATTTGAGGAAGAATTCAGATTCCTAGCTGACATAGTTGAATTCTTGGATTATGTAAATCGTGTTGACTTTATTAATTGACTGTATGGAGCATTTAATGCACAGTAAACCATTTTATTATGATTCCAACAAACAGATTAAAGATGTTTCTAGAAGGATGGATGAAGAACATAATGTTGGAAGGATTCGATGAATCTGACCTAACCATAAGATCTACAGAGGAGATTAAGCAGAAAAAGATGGATCTACCTATTGAAGAGGTATTAAGGAAACCTAAGTGTGAGGTTGAAAGGGGTGCTGGAGTTGTTGATGTTATTGACTAAAAAAGCAGAAAGGATGAAGGTGAAGGAGTTGATCAGAGTTGTGATTTCTTGAAGGGATTTCTGAGCAGATCAGTGATGGAGATGGAAATGGAACTCAGTCAGTAAGCCAACATATATGTAAGAATTGGATCTGTTATTTGCAAAGTGAGTTGTATGTTTTTAGATCAAATACTACTGTTACTTTCTAACCATTATATCAGTCAAAATCCTTTAATCAAGGTTGACATAACAATCATTGTATAAATCCTTTAATCAAGGTTGCATTCTAATGGAATGTACTTAAGTCTTCTAACAAAGCGCACTCCTAATAGGGTGGTTGAAATCCTTTAACAGGGTCACACCTAGCAGTGTGTTTGTAAACCTTTGATAGGGTTGGCTTTTCACAGAGCTCACTTCAGAAGAGTGAACATATCAGTAAAATGTTACAAAATGGTTTTTCCCAAATTGGGTTTCCACTATAAATCCTGGTGTCAATACTTGTGTGAATATTTTGGTTTGAACATTTCTATGTTTTTCAAGTTAACACTAGTACAAAAACAGCAAAATTAGACTAAAAAAACTACTAAAAATCACATATAGATGACCAATTTTGATCACATGACCAGTAATAGTTTATTGCCAGTCATTTGTAACACCACCAAATTTGTGACTAAACAAATTTTAGTCATTTGTTGGTTGTTTTGAATGATCA
Source organism: Chamaecyparis obtusa (assembly GCA_027943335.1). Taxonomy (NCBI): domain Eukaryota; kingdom Viridiplantae; phylum Streptophyta; class Pinopsida; order Cupressales; family Cupressaceae; genus Chamaecyparis; species Chamaecyparis obtusa. The sequence goes on from BSBK01004435.1 coordinate 651,392, forward strand.
ATTTGGTAGTATTTTTACTCATTAATTTAGTCATTTGTTGTTGTTAATTGGTCATTTATTTAATCTTGATAGTCATTTATTTAATCATTAAAATCATTAATTTGTGTCAATTGGTAATATATTTAATCACTTGTATCAACTAATTTCCATCCATTGGTAGTATATTTGATCATTTTAATCATTAATTTAGTCAATGTTGTTAATAATTAGTCATTTATTTAATCACGTTAACACTTAATTGATATCAATTGGTAATATATTTAGTCATTTGTATCAACTAATTTCCATCCATTGGTAGTATAGTTGATCATTTTAATCATTAATTTAGTCAACGTTGTTAATAATTAGTCATTTATTTAATCACGATAACAATTAATTGATATCGATTGGTAATATATTTAGTCATTGTCACTCTTATGTTTCCATCTACTAATAGTATATTTAATCACTATTATATTTTGGTTCTCATTAATTGGTATTAAATTTAGTTATGATATAAATAATGTATTAAATTACATAAATTTAATAATGCAAAAAAGGCATATATTAAACTTGAAGTAAACCATAAAAGAAATTAAAAATATATTAACATATACAAACAATATTCAACATCATGAGAAAGAAAGGTAATCTGCAATTTTAAAATATAATATGTATCAAGTAATAAAATGTCAACGTTGAGAGTATACAGAATTATATCTAAAAATATTAAAGTTATTAAGAGTTTCCAACTCATTAAATACACCATGAATGTCTGGTATCTAGTGCATGATAAACATCAACTAATTCATTTTCTCCAAAAAAATTATTGGCCACCGTGCAAAGGATCCTTCTTTCTCTTTTAGACGGATCACTCCATCTAGTTTGTCTTCATAAACAAGTGGTACGTTACTTGTGACCCTCACAAGTTCTACATTTGCATCACTCGTTCCTTTCAAGTTTTCTCCATGTATGATAGATAGTGAATGGATCCACCCAACACCAACAGTAGCACTATCAAATGGATCCAACACTTTGACTTTATCTCCTTGGAGTTCATGAATATTTTTCTGCAAAAACAAAAAGTGCATAGGTAATTATGTGACTTATTAACATAATAATTATCACATAGGTAAACATTTGACTTATTAACATAATAAAACAACCATTACTTGCTCAAATAGTACTTGCATGTGTTAAAACAAATACCATGAAATACACAACAATAAATAAAACTCACCTTGCTTTTAACATGAAGTCTTCTTTGAATATCATATAGATCCTCATCCAGTTCAACATGTTCACTATCAACATCCTTCTCAAATTGTGGAGCTTTATAGATAGGTCTATTGAGAGCGTCTTTCCCTGTATGCACAGTAGACTGAAGAGAAAACAAGTACAAGTCATATGCTAGAAGAGGGTATGATATGTAAACCTTGGCAAGAAATAAGCACAATCCTAAATTGTGCAATGAAGATAGCTAATAAATATTGTGACAAATTAACTTACATCTGGAAAAATGCAAAATCTATAATTATTTGTTTAAAATAACATTTCAAGCATGAAGATTAGGATAGATGATTGACAACTATTACATTACCTCAACTTTACCACAACTATAACTGTGTTGATCCACATTCATGTCCACTAATTCATCGCAATCACTGTCAATATCAGCAGCTTTGTTGGCATCAAAGCATTTTTGTGCAGCTTTGATAGAATTGCTCTGCACATGGTTAAATTGTTAGTAGATAGATCAATGCAATGGTAGATTAAATGCAATGGTGGTATTTTCTTCCATGTCAGAAACAACAATAGTGTATTGCAGACTGATCATCACTAGTCATCGTTGCTACTTGATTATTACATCAGATAAGTGACAAATAACTCTTTAAGGTCTTATAAATAGATCAGCATATTCCCCTCTCATTATTACACAGATCAATGAGGAGTATTATCACTATACAAGAAAGAAGAAAATAAGGGGGCTAACATTATCCAAGAAATAAGTAATTGCTGTCTAGAAAGAGGAAGTCAGATCGTACAAAGGAAGAAGACATCTCATCTATAATTGCAGCCAAAGGAAGGAATTAATATGACCTACGTTAGATAACTAACTAATAATATTGTTAGTTACAAGGAAGAGGTACGATTTGTTAAAATAGTAATTCAGTTTGAAAGAGTTCTGATCAAAGAGATACAACTTTTCACATCATGCCCTTTGTTGCTTAATAAGGGAAGATCATCCATTTCTTCAAGGGGCATATTTTATTGGCATATAGTCTTCATACCTGAAGCACTTAAAGGGATTTAATACAGCCAGCTAAAGGAGGTATTTGTCCCCTGTTGGGCAAGGTCACAAACACATGAAAAGAAGAAATTGACGAGTAGAAATAGCATCCTGGATTATTGCAAGAATAAAAGATTGTAATCAGACTAAGGCATAAACTTCTCACATAAAATTGCATGAAACTTGAGCCATTATTCAGCAACAGTGACAGAGATTAGACTCACAAGAAGGCATTAAAGAAACATAAAATTAAAGAATAATAATTTGAAAGAGGATCAAGTACAAGATCCTATTTCTCATACCAGATTACGTCTATTCCATTTGCATGATTATAAAAGATGATTTCAGAGAAGGCGATCAGATTATTGTAAGGATCAGGTGCTTTATTTCAACATAGTTCGTTAATAAGCATCTTAGTAAATCAAAGCAATATAGATCAGGAATCTAGGCAGAGCATCATCCTAGATTAGAGAAATATTAATCTAATAGCATTTTGCATTCCCCAATCTACTCTATAGTATCAATATCAAAGAAGTTTTGGTTCATAGATATTACCCTTCATTTTCATATCAGAATTTATATTAGCATTCTAGTTTGGAAATAAATCTCAAAAATTAAAGTAAACTTTATCCTCATTAATATAAAGATATTTGGAATTTGCATTGATTGATTTCTTTTATCTCTCACAAGCCATCAAACAAGGATAATCAATTTATTACAACATCGATCATAAGAGATAAGAAAAACTTAAAGTAATTGCATAAGGGGGCATTACAGTTTGTTACAACATGATAAGTTGTAACAACTCCAAAATATAGGCATACACTAAAATAACATTATAATTAAAGCATAAAAGGCTTAGAAGATAAGCATACCTTATTATTGAATATCTAGTTATTAGTTGCCTTATTAACACCTATATTTGGAGATAAGTGAAAGCAAGCGCATTAAAAAGAGATTCCAAATATCTATTAAATTGAGTGATAAGCATATATAATAATTCAAATATAATAAGATAGTGAGAAATGACCTGTGGAGTCTCGTTTCTTCTTAACCGTAACATTCTCTTTAATTCCTTGACCATCTTTTCCCAAGCCTTCACCTTCTTTCCAAACCTTGCAAAGAACAAGCAGAGGGGAAAAAATGAGAAACTTACATAAGACATGCAAAAAACAATATTTACTTACCTTTTAGAACTCATAACATAAACTTAAGTTCAAATATAGACAACAACATAATAGAAGATGGTCAGAGTCATGGGTTTCCTGAAGTTGTAGATTACTCATCTCAATATGAAGTCGTAGAGATTACTTAGATTACTTGTCTCAATATAAAGTCTTAGAGGGATGTTGTTGTTTAGAAGTCGAGAAAGCAATTCAAACATACTAGCAGTAGACATACTAATGGACAAAAAGAGGATGAATCTTCTTTGCTTACTCATAATCTTCTTTGCCTATGAGCTCAGCCTTTGACGCAACACAAAAGAGAATGCTATTGATATGCAATGAAAGATGCAAAATGAAGGTACTTTAAACCTCAAATTAGTAATCTACAACTCAGAATGGGTATCAACCTTTGTAATCAAACATATGTTTTTAACTTAAATAATTTAAAAAGTTTCTTTGATAATCAACCTTTGTATGTGCATATTAACCAGACTTGATAACCTATGAATTTCTAATATTCTGGAGGGTTTTGTATGTGCATATTAACTACACATCAACTAATTGCTTTCAAAATGAAATAATATCCTTTCCGACTTCCACCAAAGCTCTAGGTAATTAATCTTCTTTCCATTCATCAATCTTCACTAGTTTATTTTTTGCCACCGGCATTATTTTCTACCTTACTGGTGCATGCAAACTAATTCATAGGTTTATTACTACTTGATTTATGCATTGTATAGATTGACAGCCAATGAAAACCATTTAAGATATTTTGAAAGGGAATTATCAACTGCATTCACAAATCCTTTGGTTCATATGAAGTTTACACGAAATTTATTTTAATTTCTAATCACTTTATCTAATGGAGAGTGCATAAATAGGAATGACCATTGCCAAAGGAAATGGAACTAAGAGTAAATGCAAAAGCTTAGAACGAGAACATGATGAGGACAAATTACAATTTTATTGCAGTTTTTAGACAATAGCTGTGGTAATTGCAGATTTTCAGAGCATAAATCTAGGAAAAAATTGTGTTTAGTCCACATTTCTTTACATGTGACAACCTCAAAATGAAAAAAATTATCAAGAATTTCCAACAATGAGTGTGTGTGTGATTGAGAGAGTGGATGTGTGTGTGTGTATGGCAATGTGTGTGTGAAAGAGAGAGAGAGAGAGAGGCATTTCCTTAAAAAAATTACAGATCCATACCAGAAGTTCAAGTTGCTAAAGTTAACCATTGGGACAAATACTGCAACTTGCCATCCAAGTATACAAACAAGGAAGCCACAAAGTGTCCTATATTTTCTTTTGGATGTCTCTCTCTGTGTGTGGAAGCTATTAAGTATCCCAAGTTAAATTTTTGAAGTCTTTGTGTGTGTGGAAGCCACAAAGTACCCCGCATCTTTCTTTGTAATCAAACATATGTTTTTAACTCAAACATATGTAATCTAGTGATGTTTGCAACATGTTTCACAGAAAATACATAAGTTCAAATATGGTTCAAACAATCTCCAATACATCCACCTACTCATATTATAACATCACATTATTACTCCAGCCATCAGATCACTCCTGTCCACCATTTGGTGGTTTTCCAATACACCTTACCACTGTGCATTCACCAGTCCCTTACTGTTCCTTCTCTTCCTTCACTTTCCTTGCAAACAAGAATCAATCCCATGACATCTATATTACAACATCTGACTTCTCCCACCAATCACAAAAGTCACATTGGTGGGAGAGTCATTTCACTTGGTGAAAGACAACTCAACTCGCTGTTTACAGTGGTAAATCTGAACACTGTTGATACACCAGTCAATGTTGACTTGATCTAAAACCAAAACAAAAGAAAATTTAAGGGCATAAAAATGTAGAAATAATACAAGTTAATGTATCACATTTCCCTTTAACCAAACACAACAGTTTACTATTGTTGATTATACTCGTAGGGACAGTGAGACACAGAGTTGCAGGAAATTTAATTCTTATTCATCATGAACTGGTTTCTCCATTTCATATTACATAGAAGATCATAGTCCCTCCTCTCTCCCCTTGGATCTACCACCAAATAAACATAAATCTCCTGAATAAACTGACAACAACCTTGTAACTGTCCCTAACTGTCATCATAACTGACTGTTAACAGTGTAAACAAGAAAAATGTTGTCAAGTTGACAACAAAGTTGTCAACTCGACACCATAAACATATAGTGCTAAAACTTAAAACTTCTAAAGGTTTTAATGATAACCTTTATCACCTTATAACCTCTACTAACCCTAATAGCCCCATTAAGCCCATTTGGCTTATATTGCCAACATTGGCAATTTTTACAAATATTGCACTTTTAGTGCCTATGACAATATTTAGAGGCTTTAATAGCCTTTTTACATATTTTAAGACCCCTATAGATCATTTTCAACAACCACTAACCTAGGATCAACAAAATCTATTCCTAGGTACCTTCTAGACTCAATATTGCCTTTAAGGCTTACATTTATGATTTGTTTACAAAATGATCAATGGATGATCAACATAATATTTCAAGACCATGAGAATTCTTATTACATGTTTTAATGACCCTTGAAGGCCATTTTTCTTCAACACCTCCCAGGGATCCATTAGTGACCCCATTGCTCTTCCTGCCTCTCGGATTTGACCTTGGTGCTCCTGCACCAAGACCCTAGAGGGGTGCCCTAGTGCAGGGCACCTATGGCTCCATGGCATTCAAAATTGATAGGTAGGTTTAGTAGTTGGTCTTGGTCCTTGTTTGCATTGTAATGACCCATTTGTAAGGTGCTTGATCACTAAGGTGACTTTATAAACCTAGTGGATCAATGCAACCATGGGGTCCATATAGCTGATCTTAGTTGATTTCATGTTTTAGTGTGTCTAGATGATAGGCCTAAGTCATTATAGGGGTCTATAGGTCAGGAACAACCTTAGGAACATGTTTTAGGCCTAAGTACGCCAAAAAATACAAATGGCATTGTTATGTCTTAACAACCTTTTGAAAAGGTGTGTCTTTTATTTTCAAAAGGTAGTTCCCAATGGTCAAATGGGAAAAAATGGTCAGTAATTGTATTTAAACCATTGTAATGTGATCCAAGACAGAGGAGAGGATCATTTGTATGAAGGCTTGAAGTTAATAAATGCAAAAAACCCTTAAAATTCTGAAAAAAACCTGTGAGACAGCAAATTGTACAACTTGATACAGATTGTTCATGATTGCTAATGTACTTTTCTATGTAGAGAAATGTTTTAGGCATCTTTTGGTTTTGGTTTGAATCCATTTTGATCAGGGAGTCAAAAGTTATCCTACTTTTTCTGGGACTGGTCCAGAATTCTGTCTAGAAAGAACAGTTTGCCTTAATGGAGGTCTAACTTGCAAACCCCATGGTGGAAAATTCTAAAACTGGAGGGAATGAAAATTAGAAGTCTAAAATCTATGATTCTAGAGTTTCAGGGCATTTGGAGTAGGCTTAGGGCACTTTCAAGCCGGCCCTAGGTCAAGTTAATGAGCAAACTTGACTAGGAGAATGAGCAAAGTGGAGACAATCTTGAAATCTGAGTTGTTCAAAGGTACCAGAGGTTTTTATTGAGTGATTTGGAGTTTTCTTGGATAGCCTTGAGGGTTTGGGGTCTTGGGAACCCATCTTGACCAATTTTCCATGATGCCCTAGCTTAGCCTGATCAACTAGGCCTAGGAGTGCAAGTGGGGTTTGGAGGTGCGGGACTAAGATCTGTCCAAGTCCTTTTGGAATCCAACAAAACTGCCAAATGGGTATCCTGAATGGTGATTAGTTTCCCTAGGTGTGTGGGAAAATTGTAAGTTAAAGCCCAAAAACTGAGTTAAGAGGGCTAATTGGCCTATTAGGCCTAATAACTAGAAGTGAGGGTTTGAGACTTGGGGGGTCCAAACAAGTTGTGGAATATGAGTGCTAGGGGCACAAATAGACTATCTCCAAAGGAATTTTCTTGAGAAGTGAAGTGTTTTGTAGTGTTGCTTCATAACCCCATTGTGTAGAGTGTACCCGGGTGAAGGGTAAGTTGCCAAATTTGAGTGTTGGTGTTAAGACCTGGTTATGGAAAGGCCTTGGAAGGCTTAACGAGGTCCTTAGCTGTAGACTTTGCATCATGCCCATTCCATCTAGCATAATCCTGACAATCCAAACTAGAGATAACTATCATCCAAATGGACTCAATCATACTAGAAACTCTTCCCTATTCATAATGTATGACTGTGCACTGCACTTTCCTGCAAAAATAGAAAGTCTCTATTCTATCTCTAACAAGCATTGAAATCATAGATCAACCAAAGATCAAAACAACACTAGAAGTAGAGATATACTAAAGCCAGAGTACCTCTTGTTAAACTATTAATACTTATGGTAAACTGAAATGTGATGACAAACCTGTAAAAAATTGTTAAAATTAAGCAGGCAAACATTTTTTATTTTATTTTAAAATATATGTTGGATTCTTTTATTTTGACAATAAATTTTGATGGTGCATTTTTTATTTTATTTTAAAATATATGTTGGACTCTTTTATTACCGTAACAGCATACTAGTTGACAATGCTAAAAAATTCAAAATAGAATTAGATGAATAGAGCCTCTTACCTAATTTGAATCCATAAAATTATGGACATTCCATGTAGAAACTATAGACTTAATAGAAGTGGCCAACTGTGATACTGTCTCAGCCAGTCCATCCATACATGCAGCAGAGGCAGCCAACTGGGATACTTTCTCAGTGAGTCCATGTATGCAATTCATTGTTTGTTCATACCCATTGTTTGAGCTAAAATGATCTGCAGAGGCTATTACATGACGTGCAACAGATGGCTGTGAGATCTCATTTGATGGACTAGATTTCCAACTCATATTGTTGTTCGATCTAGGATCCAATGTTTCCATATAATTGACAATTTCTTCTACACTTGCTTCTTTGTTATTATTTTCCATCTACAATACAACATTAATATCAACAAATAGTTAGTTCAATAAATAATTCCAATAAATATTCACATAAATTGAACCAAAAAATAAGGCACTTACTCCAAATTTGTCCTTTTTAGCCTGCAACCCGCCTCGGCCAAATGTGTATCCAGCTGTTACATTATCTCTTGCTCTCTTGCCTCTACAACTTTTAATCAAATATTCTTCAGAACTCATGCTTTCTTTCAATGCCTCCCATTGTCTAGGAGATAGAGTAGATTGTAACCTATCTTTCCCATCCATGATAGTTTTTCTGCAAGTGTATCTAAAATTATTGATCAAAATTCTCATTTTTTTCTTGTAATATCTTCGAGAGATTTTTCCACCAGTAGTCTCAAAATTATTTTCCATCTTTTGTATGACAATTTCCACATTTCGTGGATCTTGATCTGCAAAGTTTGTCTTGCAAATATCCAAATGGGCTCTACATCGCATGCCCAGCTCAGAGGCCCACCTTGCAACATTTTTCCCAATGGGCTCGCCATCTCTTGATACCTCAACCAAGAATGGCTTCTTGCCTTCTAGTTTTCTCTGTTTTGCATCCCTTTGTGTAGATCTATATAAATTTTGACTCAATCTTCTCCTTTTGACAAAAGTAGGCACATCTTCCATATTTAAACTGCTGCCAATATTTTTTTCTGATTTATTAGTTCCATCAGAAGATGTAATAGGTACATTGGATGCAAGCAATATCTCTTCATTCCTTTCAACAACCTGAAATTCACCATCTTTACCCACATTAAGTGTGTCATGAGTAGTTATATCACTACCTATCTTTGTAGACTTTTCCTCAAAGACATCCTTTATCACTCTTGCAAAAAGCTTTTGCATATTTTCTGTTCCTTGACTCCCATGTTTTTCAATAATCTCTTTGAGACTTTGTGTTAAAAGATCTTCGTGATGTTGTGCATCACCATGTTCTATATCTAATTGTGCATCACCATGTACTTTATCAAGATGCACATCACTATGCATTATACCTGGCTACACATCATCACAACTATTGTTTCCACCAAGTGCATGTGCTGTTGAATCACAAATTCATTGGCTTCTACGAGTTGTCGGCACTCTATCTTTGATTTCCTTTTTCATTTCCTATGCAGTTTGTTTCTTTCCTATATAACCAAAAATATCATATTATATCTTGTATACATAAAGCTCAAGCCTTTAAATTTTCAGTAAACACTATTAAACAATAACATACTACTCACTGGATTTACAACTTACCTATTTGTTAATCCAAGCTGTGACAAATATTCATTATTCCTTGCCACATGTTTTCTACGAAACTTCTCGTACTCTGTCAATAGAATTTCAGCATTCTCACCACTATCATCTAATTTGGGCCTCACATTCTTTCTCCTCATTTCCTGAAATCCAAATAAGTGATAATATATAAATCAGCAACTTGAATCAAAATGTAAACAAAGACAAATTTCAACAACTAAATGCTTGAAAAAATACTAAAAAAGAGCTTTGTTTGACATGATCTGAATAGTCTACATAAGGACAGTCGGCCTTATAAGGACAGTCAAACAGTAGAATAAATCTAAACTTCCATTTCCTCAAGCCCATGGCCCTGATGTGCATCAATTTATGGACAAAGCCCATATTTACTGACTACAACAGTTCAAATATTTCATGTAACTGTTCAGTCACATTAATGGCTTGCCAAACATTGCATGAGACCTTGAAACCTCATGGTATAGTTAATGTACACCATCTCCTTCATCCTTGTCTAAGAGAGGAGATTATTCATGCGTGCAAAATGAAAGGGATCACATTTTGTGTCCTCACTGCTTTCCCTAAGGAGGGTTTGAATCAGTTTTAATCAAATGAAGATAACTTTTTCTATACTCAATCAAATGAACTCCTTCAAAGCCCTAATTACTCTAGATTAAAAATATTAACATGTCCAAATAGAAAAGTTTCAAAACAAATCCATTAAGCCCATTGTAATCATATTCAAAGTTGACTGTTGCAGAAAAAGAACTTTTTAGATCATCAGTGAAAATTATCTGCAAATATCTATTACAGGAAGGGATTGGTGAATTCACACATCTTGTCATGAGACCATTTATCTTATACACTTTAGGACATTAGGAGGCATCAAACATCTATTACAATACTTTCCATCCACTTGGAATCACAATACTGGCTTCTCACTTCAATGAGGGTAACTAAGCCTACTAGCCCTGTCTACCCAGGTTTAAGAATTGAACATCCAATAACAGAATTTGGAGACCAAAAAAAAACCATATGGGATACCTTTTGACATTTTATAATTCATATTCAAAGATGACACCAAGAGCAATTGAGACCTCTGATCACAAACTAACTGTTGCAAGGCTTTTAAGGCCTAATTAGGCCACTATTGCACAACAACTACCCCCAAATTACACCATACAACCAAACCAAAACCATGGAGAGGTGGAAAGGAACTTTAAAACAAGGAATCCATGGGTTTACAGTGCCTAAACACCTCAGGATTACACCAGGTTTAGAAAATGCACTCACAGTTATGAAAACTAGTCATTTTCCACCCCAAATCAGACCTAGGGCATCAAACTATTGTCACCAATCATCAAATCTCACTTCAAAACCTCCAGAATAAGATAGAGGACACCTAGACCTTCCAATTATCCCATTTTGGCAATTTTCCAATGGTGAATTTAGGAAATATGAAAGATTTTCTGTCAGAAACCTTGTTGAAGAGGGTTTTCAGACTGTTTTCACTAAAATTCTTCTAAATTTCTACTCTCTTCACCAATTCACCTCAAACCACATGCACAAGAAATTTAACTCATCCCTATTTCAATATATGTAGGGCTTGAGGTGAGATAATGTATGGCCAATTAACAGAAATTGAATGAACAGTGAGTTTTTAGTCTGAAAATCAGAAAATCAGCATTTTTTATATATTGAAAATCAGCATAATTCCCTATTAATATTTGATTGACATTATTATTCTATTATAGATACCAGAGATTGAGAAATGAGGTTCCTTAATTTATAATAGGTTCAATAGACAAGCAACCTATTTTAGAAACTCCAGGGGAGGTAAAGCACCAACATTTTCTATAAATCATGTTTTACTTAAATAAAGGATAAAAAACAATGATAAAGTATGTTTCAAAGAATAAAAAGCAGCAAAGTTTTGAATTACCTTTGAATTAATTGCTGAAGGCGTCCCCAAATTTGACCTTTCTTCAAAGAGGCCTGATGACATCAATTTTTTTTACGAACAGTGAATTCTTTGCCTGTCTTTCAATAAGTCTCCAAGTCCTCTCCAAACAAGCTTTATCACCCATGCAAGTAGCCACTACAGTTATATGCACCTAAAATAATTTTTTTCAAATACACAGATCAGATAATTAAAGACACTATAACCTATTAAAAAAACAACATAAATAAGAAGTTGAACAAAAGAAATTTTATGGTTATTAATATATATATATATATATATATATATAACTAAACCCAAAACTAGAAAGATTTAGCAAATGACTAATACTTCAAATTTCATGCATCACAGTTGCAGGAATGCTTCCGGTTTCACACGTGCAAGAGAAAAACATCAAAATTTCACTCCAAACACATAGCCAGAACTTTCTATTCACTTCTCATCCATACAATGATGTTGCTCAAAGCTTCATAACACTAAAAGAAAGCTTTCCTATCAATTTGGGTCATTAATGAGCCATTGAGAGCTCATGGAGGACAAATGCTATGAAAGTTGCACAATTTTTGCAAAAAGTTGCAACTATGTAACTTTTGTTGCATATTTCTCTCCACCCATGAAATTGAAGCATCTAATGAATGCCCTTGACCCAAAGTGATAGAAGACAACTTATTTACTCACAACTACTTTAACCAACTAGACATCATAAAGACACCTTATCACACTTAACTTTACAAGTGACCCTAGTGTACGTAGGTGCCCACTTGGAGTTCAAACTCACTTTATTGACTCCTTGGTGCAGAGCACCTAGCAAATAGGAATGAATTTGATTGGTTTGTGAGCAAACATGTCATTTTGTGTTGTTGTGATGTCATGTTCATAGATTGAAGCCATCGGGATGCTTGTAAGGGCCAAATTGCCCAAAAGGAAGTCAACAGTTGGTCAAAATAGGTCAAACTCATGTAGAAGGGGTTTATTATGTTTACTTAGTCATTTCATGCATATTGGAATTGATTTGGGGTCATACAAGTAGTCCTTGAGCAAAAATGCAACTTGGTGCAAAAGTTGCTTGCAACTTTGAAAAGTTGCAAAAGTTGCATTTTGCAACTTTTTCTTGCAACTTTGAAATTGAACTGGTTATGGCATGTAACCAATCCCAAATTGCTATATGAGCAATTGGAAACATTTTTCAGATGGTCAATGAAGTAATTGAAGGATTTTTGCAATTAGCTTGTTGTTGTACAGACTGTAACTGTGTTAATTCTCTGATGGTACAGCTCTGTACGGCCTGTACGGATTGGGAGTGATGCTTTGATCTTATAGTTAGATAGAGTTTTGTTTTCTCTTTCAAGTGCACTTTGAATCATTATCTAACTCTAGATACTTTGCAAGTTATACCAGTTTTAAGGTCAATGCCTGGCAATCAATAGGCTTTAGACCTGACAGAGGGAAAATGCTTGGAACTGTGGAATCCACCAGTGGCTCTTGATGAAACTTTGGGGATTCCTAGTTCCATGGCAGTCCTAAATAATTGTATAGTTTTTATTCCATTCCAAAACAATTATCAAACATCCCCTAAGAAAAATCATAGATAAAGATAGAGAATCAAATCCGTTAGATTTCAACAGACCATATCAATGATTATGCTAAATTTCTAGGAATCAATTCCAAGAAATTCAGAATAAAGCTAGAGCTTGCTTCCACAATTCCAAGTCCTATACTACATGCAATTTTCTGGACATTGGAACAGATCTTTATCCTGTCACTACAACTGATTCAAGCAAGGGAATGCAGTGCTACAGCCATGGTATGGAGAAAATTTCTTGGTCTATTGTTTCCTTTAAGAGGGATCACTTGTTGAGATCACTAAGTGCAAACATCATAACATCTTCAACACTATTTGGGAAGAAATATATAGCAATATATGGTTGGCATGCTTGCCAGCAGCACACATATGGTTAGTATTGAACGATTTTTTGGGTGGTGAAACTAGGGGCAATATGGAACTAATTTGTGGTGACCAAGATAGCCATTATAACAGCAATGTAGAAGAGGTGAGTATATTTGTTGACATGCATTGGTTATATTTATTTGGAAAGTTCACTAGTAAGATGGGATTCAAGATGAAGTATGAGTTGTGTTAAGGCAATTATCTCATTAAGGAAATCATGGGCAACATATGGAGACTTAACTGAGAAGTTAAACATGAAAATCAAACTGGTGCAGTATAGGCATGGTGAGGTACTGTCAACTCGGAAGGACATGCAAAGGTTTATACACAAGGAAAGTGATAATTGATGATCTCCTACCACCCAAGGAAGGGGGCAGCATACTTGGTACAACCATGCCTCACATTTTCAGCCTCAGTGCCTTCTGGCATGATCAATATCAGCCCACACATTACTTAAGTTACACTTAATCAATTGGCTCTACAAAAATCAGCAGTCATAGGAATGAGGGATCTGCAGTTTATAATTTCTAATGAAGCCTTTTGAGCCCCTGCACTACCCAGATGTTTGATTTTTCCAAGAGAATGCCTATTTTTTTGCTGTCACATCATCGGCCAGTTATCAATCGTAAACAGTTTCAAGTTAGCACAATTTAAGTTAATATCCTTGATGGAAGAAGTTGAAAGTTTTCAGTTGATAAGGATTATCATTGCAGCCACCCCGGTAGCTGTATGGGTTAAATTTTAGTTGAATTATGATTGTTCTAACTCATTTCTAGTACATACACAATGTTCAAATAGGTTTTTTAGATTTCTAGTCGCATTGGAAGAATCCAAAGGTGCGGGAAGAACACGATGCATTACTTTTTCTTTGATGCAATAAAGTTGTTTGGTATATGTTATTAGAAGTTCAATCATTCATAGATTACACGCAGAATAAGAAACAAACATAGAGTTAAAAAGTTTTTAATAAATACAAAATCTAAAATATTGACCATTAAATAAAGAATAATAAAGATATTATTATAATACCCTCCCTAAATGGTCAGTCTATCAACTACACTAAGTTGCCCCAAGAATTTTTCAAACTTGTCCAAGCTCAAAGATTTGGTGAGAATATCTAATGCTTGATTCGTAATCAAAACATACAGAAACAGAATTGATTCATCTTCTACCAATTAATTACTAAAATGACAATGAAGGTCAACATGCTTGGTTCTCTCGTGAAAGACCATATTCTTGGCCGGTTAAGCACCCCTTCATTGTCATAGCAAAGGGGAGTAGGATTTGCTTGAGACAAACATGTCTAAAAGTCTCCTTTGAAGCCAAATTGCCTCACAAGCTGCCTTAATTGTTTCCTTGATACTCGAATTCTGTCAAGAAAAGAGGCACTGTCTACTACTTCTTGCTAGTCCATGTGACTACACTAGATCCTAGATTGAAAACATACATGTTGATTTTCTATTATTACTCTATAATAATAATTATTGAATTATTAGCAGTCCACACCAATTGTATTAAGACTGGAGTTAGTTTTGATGCCTTCATGAGGAGTGCACTTATTACGATGTATATGAAATGTGGAAATGTAGAGCAGGCATGTAAAGTGTTTGGGAAAAACCTGAACAAAATATGGTTTCTTGGACTACTATGATTGCAGGATATATGCAAAATGGGTACTCGGAGGAAGCCTTGAGTCTCTTTCACCAAATGCAAGTTATGGGTTTGAGATGTGACCAGTTTACCTCTGCAAGAATTCTTAGCGCATGTGCTGACTTGATAGCTATTGAAGAGGGCAGGCAGGTACATGCCCATGTCATTAAAAATGGCTTTGAGTTTTCTATTTGTGTGGCAAGAGCCCTTTTAACCATGTATGGTAAAGGAAAATACACAGATGATGCAGTCAAAGTATTCACAAAACTGCACGAACTAGATAGCATCTTATGGAGTGCTATAATTTTAGCTTATGCACAGAATGAGAAATATGAGAGTGCTCTACAGCTCTTTAGTGAAATGCAGTGAGAATACATGATGCCAGATGAATTGACTTTTGCCAATGTCCTTGATGCATGTGCAAGCTTAGCAGTAGGCATGGGAAGGGGAAAGCAGGTCCATGCCAACATCATTAAGACTGGTTTTGATTCAGCTCCTTCTGTAAGAAATGCACTTGTTGCCATGTATGCAACCTTTGTGAGCATTGAAGAAGTGAAACCAGGTTTTTGATAATACATCTGCATTGGATGTTGTATTATGGAATACAATGATATCAGGGTATGCCAAAAATGGTCATGGCAAACAGACACTGAACTCTTTGAGAAATTGAAACAAGTAGGACTAAAGCCAGATCGTATGACCTTTGTGGGCATGCTTTCTGCATGCAGCCATGTGGACCTTGTTGATGAAGCCTATAGCTATTTCAATTCCATGATTAGCTGCTACCCAATCATTCCAAAAATGGAGCACTGCAAATGCATGGTGGATATTATTGGACGTGCTGGGCACTTAGAGGAGGCAATACATTTTATAAATAAGATGCCATTTAAAGCTGATGCTATGATATGGCAGACATTACTTGGTGTTTCTAGTGTCCATGGTAACTTGGAACTAGGAAAAGCTGCAGCAGAACATATATTTGAGCTAGAGCCTGAAGACTCTGCAACATACATTCCTCTGTCAAACATCTATAGTGCAGCTAGCAAATGGAAGGATGATGATGAGATGATAAAATTAATGCATGATAGAAAGATTAGAAAGGAGTCAAAGTGTAGGTGGATTGAAATCGGGAATCGAGTTCATGCAATCATTGCAAGTGATTGAGCACATCCCTAAATAGCTGAGATCTATTCCAAATTGGACTTATTGAATGCCAAAATGAAGCAGTAGGGATTTGTCCATGACACAATTTTTGCGCTCTTGTGGAGACCATTAGTGATGCTGAGCACACTGCTAATTAGGATTTGAATACTAGTACCATAATGTCCACCTAAGAGTATCTCGTGCCTCAGCATTATTTTGCTGCCCAAACCACAATGACAAAATCTATTATATCATCTATAGCAAGTTGAATCCTCACAAATCATCGTATAGTTACATGCAGTATGGAAACAACACATATGTTCAAATCGACTGTAGTGTTATGCAGACAGTGTCAAAATTAATGGACTGCTTGTGGCTCTTGTTTCTCTTTTTTAATTTGATTGTATATTTTTTTCATCAAATTTTTTGAATCACACTCATGGTTCATTGTGAGGTTAATTAAAAATCTCTAAAGAAGCCTCAGTATCTTCAGGTTTCAGCAAGTTTGCAAGTTCCTTGCATTAAATTCAAAAAGACTTTAGCAATCTCTTTTTATAAACATTTATCAGAAAATAGACATGTAATGCACAAATATCATTATAACCTACAGATATATTTTCCAGACGAGATACAAGTCAACAAAAAGAAAATAGTGTTTTAGTATTATAACATAGAACTCTCTCTAAGGCTTATAAATGTTATCCACTTTATTTAATAATTATCACACTGTTACCCAAAAAATTGTGGCTACACAAGTCTGGCCTCTAGAGATGTAAATGAAGAAATTCTTGTGTTCTATACTATCCATGGAATTCCTAACACTTCAAAATAATGTTCTTATGGAACCATATCAATTTTTGTAATATCCTGGGGTGATAAAGGCTACAAAAATATTACTGTTGTGAATAATAAAAACTGTTAAACAAGTAAGAGTAATGTTTACAGTAGAAGTTGAATATCACCTCTAATACTGGTTTCCTTTAAGTAACAAAAACTGATGTTGGCGGTATTTGATTGGTAATTATATACCCTTCTACTAGAATGGGGTATACCTGAAAGATGTGCAAATTTCAAACATAAAAAAAGACCTAAAAAACATTATACTGCATAAACATTGAGCATACCTTCAATGCAGAGTTTTCTTGCGCCCAGAATTGCTGTTTGTGGACACCGAACGGATTTGGAGATTTTATTGCAAAATCTGGTGGTTTCCTTTTTCATTTCTTCCCGCTCTCCTGTGCCCAAAATGCATGCCCCGCTCTCCTGTGCCCAAAATGCATGCTGCCTTCTACGCGCGAACTGAAACAACCCATTTTTCAACCCGTTCGAAAATGGAGAATCATTTTTTCTTGTGTGGATCATTATTCTATCATTTAATATTATTTACATGAATTAGTTTGTTTATTTTTGTTTTTGTTTATTTACTCCAAATCTGAGTTTTTTTTTATTGGACATGGTTAATCCTAGAAATAGGGGTATTTTTAATATTTGCATGAACTATCATATGGACATCTCTCAGATATAACTATATAGCCTACACATGTATTTTTCTTCCATAAGAACATACCAAATTAACTAATATGTTTTCTTTTTGTCAACTGTGTGATCTTGAAATTTTCTAAAGAAGAATGCATTTATTTTAATCATTTGAATATTCTTGAAAGCCATGATGAATATATATTATATATTGATTAGCTGCCAAATTATATTATGCATGGATGGTTCCATAAATGGATTTTTCAAGTTGAGAAACATAATATACCTTTTGAAAACAAAAAATGTAAAACATTAATTTCAATATCAACTAGTCATGTAAGAATCCGCATTGAAAAACAAATTTCTTAGTTGTGAGAGTGTTGTGTGTTGAACAAATAAAGGCCTATTAAAGATTTCATTTATGTGGAATCTCTAGATGATCCAAATTGTTAGAAAACAATAGTGGCTTTGCACAATTTTTGAATTCAATGTCGACTAAGATCAAGTGTTGGTAAAATTATCAATCAAACTCTAGTCTTGAGAAACAGAGCTTTGGAAGTGGTTGCATCATTAAATTTTGGCTTTCATGCCATTTTGGAGTTCAGATAACCCATATATTTCTAAATAGTATCATTTTCTCATGAATAATATATCCCGATTCAAGAAAAGTATAACTATGTTAATTGGATTTGTATTTTATGTAGCATGTGAATTGGGGGAAGCATACTTGCATCATTAGGATCCTTTCAATAGATGTGGCTCTCCAAGTCTGAGTAAGTGAACCTTAGTTGTGAAAAATTTCCATTACATATAGTTAAACTTTGATTGTATTTAAATTTTGGCATTAAGACACTCCCCTAATTATTATGTACTTATATTAATGTGCACATTTTTTGACAATCAAGATATCAATGTGTAACTATCATGATAATAGAAATCATGTTACATGGAAGTTCTCTATTTATCTAAATGGTTCTTGTTCAATGGGTAATAATGCAGTTTGTAGAGAATCTCTATTGATCCCCGTGTCTCTCTAACCAAGGAAAAATATTTCATTATATTTTGTTAAATTTTAGGAACTTAGATTCATTGATCTTGCTATCATAATGTACTAATAGTCAATATATTATAAAGTTTTATTCATCAATGTAGGTTGTTTACTATTTAGAGTTTGTGAACATGACATAGTGGTACATTTTGATTATGAGAAGATGATTATATAGAAATATGTTTAATTCCTATATATTAATATGTTTACTAGATATACCTAGTATACATCTATAATATACGCTTACTAGTATGATATATATATATATATATATATATATATATATATATATATATATATATATATATATATATATATATATATATATATATATATATATATATATATATATATCACTCGCTATAATTAAACTTATTATAATATAATACTATATGCACTTTATAATTCTACCTAGGAGGCTTTTCTCCCTAATTCTCTCTCTTGATGCCTTGTTCTCATTTTTAATTGTTTCCTCTTTTCTTCTTTGCATAGGTTTCTGTGCCAATGTCTCTTCTTTATATATCCCTTGTGAAAGCTGGTCTGGTCTGCATCTTTTGATTCTTCTATTCTTGCACTCTTTTCTCCTGATGATGGATTACAGAGTGTGATCCGAAACGTTGAGGCTAAAAACACATACACAATAAAAATTATAAATATATTAAAATAATAAAAAGTCAAGGAGATAGATAATTAAATATTAGGAGGCCTAATATTTCTATATAGTTACATCTTAATTTGAGATATTCTAATTTTTTATGAAATTACATTATTTATTTTTTTAGTGATAATTTATAAAGCCTTGATGGGTTCCATCTAATTATAAAGGGTCTTAACCTAATTCTTACCCTTCTAGTCTTAAATCATATTCAATGTAGATCGATTTTAATGTAATTAGAACTATTTTTTGTCAAAACCCGTACAACTTATAGACTACACTCGATTTTAATTAATAATGTTAGAACTATTATTTGTCAAGCCATGTACAACTAATTTTGTTTACTTATAATAATTATAATTTGGCTATTCTTTTTAATTATAACATCACTATCTCTATTAAATTGTGTTTATCAATCGGTTTTGAAATCTCCAAAAACCCAGATTTAGGGCATGAGAAGGGTGTACAATATATAAGACTGCTTGCGCAATACGCCTATTGACATGAAAGCATTATTGGTGAATTGAAATTTCCAACTCTTTGATATTATATTCAAATGTTATAATTATAAATGAGGTATAATCATGCATTTTGTCATTTTGTTTAGGAGACTAATTATGTAGTCATTAATTTAATCTTTTATTTAGTAAGTTTTGTTTCAGTAACTAATTATTAGTGACTAATTCTTTAATCATTTAATTAGTCATTTATTTGATCATCTATTTAGTCATTTTTATCTGACTGCACTTGTGATTTTACCTTATGATCAAATTACTCACATATTTAGTCATTTATATTTGTGAAGTACAAAACATTAGTAGAATATGATCAATTTTAGTCATGTGACTAAAAGTTTTAGTCATGTAGTCACATATTTGCCAAAATGTACTAGTGTAAATACTGTTGGATAGTGGACTGCACTGTTATATGTTTCTGGTATACATTCTATAATGATCGAGTAGTGTTGGTTATTAGATCTGAGTTGTTGAAGTGTTTAAAAGTTTAATTGATACACCTGGACCTAAGAACAACTGATTCCCCCCCCTCTTTGTTGTTCTAAATCATATTAACAGTGGGTATTTAAATAAATTACACATTTGAAAAGTAGACTCCGATCACTACATTTTGTATTAATAAAGTTTTTTGAGATTCAATCTCTAAGTGCCTCAAATTTAGACATCAATTGACAAGAAATTTGAAAAATAGGGAAAACACTTTCACTTTTTGCCCAAAAGTCGGACTCAACTTCTTGCAGCCACCCATAGTGGAAATTCATCACATATTGTAGTTGCAATTTCTTAGGTAGTTGTGTAAGAAAAAATAAAATTGAAAAATGTAGAAATTAAATACAATGTTCATTATGTTTTTATCTCCATCTCCATCCCCATCTATCTCCTAAACCCTCTCTGTCTTTGGTCCACATATCTTTCTCACACTCTATTGCAAACATAACACGAGCTTGAAGCATCTAATTGGATGCATAATTAATTAATAGACCTCATATAGTACAAATGTATGCAACAAACAAACTATTTTTTTTCCTAATTGACCTTCCACACCTTTTCAGTGTACCAATTGCATACCTAGGTACAATTGCAAGTATTAATTATGGCATTCTTTTGATTATTGTTAGATGATTCTTTAAATTCATTTTTCAAATATTATTCTTGTATATTCAATATATTCATAGTGAAAATATATTATAAGTTTTACCCTATGTATGTGTTTGTCCTTGATGACAGAAAAAGGACACATTGGAATCATCTTAGTTGATCATATTGAGGTGACATGATTCACCTTGAGATATATATCCAGTTTGATGAAGTATGTAGATATATGTTTTCCATACTCAGTTTGGTGACATAGGCATTTATAGATGTTTAGTGTTACTTTTTACTAATAAGTTAATTCTCTATGCGGAGCTCACATGTACAGGTGATCAAATAATTTCTCATGCTTTTTTCTCTCATGTTCAGGTATATGGTTTAGTGAGTCATTTGACATAGTTGAATGAGCATCTCATTTCAAGTCATATATTTCTATTAATAAATTTTAACTCAATTGATGATAAGTTGACATATGACACATTTGCATGTTGTCCCAATATGAACACATGACACAATCATTTGGTTGATATCAATACTTCTAAGAGCTTATTGGATATTATTGTTATCATCTTATTAAGCATGTTTGAATGTGTTTACATCTCTACAATTGCTTACATTGATATATTTAAAACACAACATATTTGACGAGGTTTATATTTAAAGTGCTAACCAAGCACTTGATGGTCATAACAATATATGCACTTTTTATTAGTTTAAGTTTTATTGGGTTACAGGCTTGACAACAAAAACATATAAAATGCTTTCAGGACATATAATTCAAAAGTGCTTTAAGGAAAACACTAGTCAGTAGCACATATAAATCTAGCTTCGAATCGTTGATGGGTAAAAAGGAATTTCTAGGAAGTTTATATGATGATTGTATTAGGTTGATGGTATTTGATTGGTTACAATATTGACATGGCACTCACGAGAAGCTTACTCATTATGTCGGTGAATTGAATTTTGTATTCGAATGTCAAAAGGCAATATGATTTCATTTGGGAACTTAAAATGATTTTGGTAACCACATTATATTTGTTTACTTATCAAACCCTATTTAGGGCGCACCAACATGAATGAAGTTAGATCTAGTTCTATGAAATCTTTTGCTGATTACTGGTTGTGGGTTGTGAACATTATACATGACAATTAATAAGGGGTATAAAAGATGTTAGTTGGTTGAATCTTTATCTATATTTTTTGAGATTCACAGGTATTATTGTTCTTGTTTATTCTTCAAAAGATTGAAATTTTTTGTTCGAAAAGGAAGTTGTAAAGTACGATTCTTTCATTTCAAAATATTTAGTTTAGTTAAACATGTTAACTATTCAATCTATATTTTTTTAATGTAGCAAATTGGAATGGAAGCATGACAATGTACATAGATTTTTTGTTGTATTCAAAGTGAAAAAATGGAAATATTTTTGTTTTTTTATGTTAACCCTTCTTAGGGTTAGATACCCTAATACAAGGGTTTCCTTGAAGAAAGTTATCTCTAATATTGCAAAGAAAATAGTATCATACAAAATGTTTTAAGGAAAATAGTAAATGTATTTGTGTTTATCATTAACCCTAACCTAGGGTTTGGTACCCTACTTTGAGGGTATCCATTTGAAGACAATTTTCTTTGATACTAAATGGAAAAATACATACAGTTATTCATTTTTATTATTTTTTTATATATGTAAATGTATACACATTTATTTTTCCTAAGAAAAGGGAAATAGGCACATGTGTATAGGTACATATATAGATGTGTTGAAAAGGGAGAAAGTGTGTGTGTATTTTCAGAGATAAAAACATAAAATAAAAAAGGCATTGGGTATATAGTGAGATCATTTCTTTTTTGGTAAAAGGGTGTTGGAAATAGTTGATTTGCAAAGGATATTTCTTGTACTATGTTAACATTATGTTGTAGTTGGAGCTATTGAATATCTTTTTATCACTATATCTAATAATTGTATAACTGCAAATGTATTGTGCAGTTGTAGAATTATCAATTATTGTTATCAAACATTCTTAATCTATTGGCATATAGGGGTTGGTGATCCTTGAAGTGGGTGCTTCAAAACTTTTATGTACTGAGTTGGTACTCTTTGGATTACTAAGATATACAGGTTTCGAGTGGTTTTTCTACCCAAAGAGGGTTTTCCACTCATGGAAAATATGGTGTTATATGTTTAAATGTTTGTCTCTTAGTTTGATTTATGATTCATCTAATTAAATACATTTGTCCATTTAGTTTCATTAAGTGCTCTAATATCTTAGTGCATTTGTTTCTTAAGATCTTTTTACATCATTATGATTCAATTTAAATGATATGCACATGAGTTTCAATTTGCAGAATATGTCTTATTGGTGGTTATAACAACAAAGTAAATTTAATATTCATTCATTATTAATTGAATGATCATATATATACTTTGATATATCACTATTTAAAAGTAATTATTCTCTTCACTTGAATTTACTTTCTGTCACTTAAAGTCTTATTGGTAAATTTTTTAGTATTGATTTTTTGTAATATCATTAAAAGGAGTCCAAAATTTACTCACTGTTAATTCTTGGTAAAAATTATCTCACTTTGAATCACCCCCCCTCTTAGAATGATTTCACATCCAACAAGTTGTATTGGAGCATAGGGTCCCTGCATATAGGTCTGTCCTAGGGATTGATTCTGGTCTTTTGGAAGTTCACATGGCTCAAGAAGAAGGTGCTTCTCTTACAAGAGCTCCCCTATTTGATGGCTCTCATTATGTGTTCTGGAAGGATATGGTGGAAACATTCCTGAATTCTCTTTATGTTAGGATGTGGGAGGTAGTAACCAATAAATATATTGTTCCCTCTATATGATTCCTATAGATCCCGATGAAATGAAAAAATATGAACTTAATGCAAGAGCTAAGTTTTCTCTCTTTTGTGGACTCACAAAAAATGTCTTTGTGAAAGTCATGTATTGTAAGTATGCTAATGAGATATGTGAAAAACTTGAAACTATTTATCAAGGAGATGCTAAAGTCAAAGAGTATAAATTTCTCACACTCAAGAACCAATTTGATTCATTGAAAATGAAAGACGATGAAACTATAGCTAATTATTTTCTTAAAATTGATGAAGTTTTCAATGCTCAAAGAGGTCTTCGAGAAACTGTTGTTGAATATTATGTAGTGACTTGAAGGTTGTTAGAACCTTATTGCCTAAATTTGAGACTAAAATATCAACCTTAGAAGAAAATAAATTTATTTCTAATATGTATCTTCATAAAATGCAAGTTATACTTACAACCTATGAAATGAGGGCTGGAAGAAATCCTTCTACTTCTAAAGAAACTTTTTTTAAAGAAGAAAAGAAAGAATAATTTGATAGTGAATCTAAACTTTTAGATGCTTTTGAATGTTTTATTGTTAAAAAGTTAAAAAATAAATACACGGGTAAATTACCCTTCAAATGCTTCAATTGTGGAAAAGTAGGACACTTTTCTTCCAAATGTCCTTATATTGATCAAAACAATGATGAGGATAAAAATGAAAAAAATTTTAAAAGAAAAATTTGGAATCCTAAAAAGAAATTCGCTAATCTTAAAAATAGGATTCTCTTTACTAAAGAAGACTCTGAAGATGAGTCATACGAATCACCCTACGAAGGTAATGAAATAATCTTTATGGTATAAATTGAATCATTTAAAAATGCAACCTCTAGTGAAGTAGAAAATATTTCTAATTCTGAAAATAGTGAAGTGGATCTTGAAGAAGAGGTAGATATTGAAGAAGAGCTTCTTTGTGCTCTTTAGGAAGTCAAAATAATTAAGAAGCTTGAAGCTACTCATGAAAGCACAAATCAAATTCTATAATTTGAGTTAGAAACATCAAATCAAGTTATTGACAATCAAAAGTATTTTCTTGCTGATAAGGATCAGGAAATTAATTATAGTTTAACATATAAAGTGAGTTCTTTACAAAAATAGATTTAAAAATATGAAAGTACCACATGCATTTAAATGATATTTTGAATAATAAAAAACAACACAAGGATTTGACAAGTGTAGGCTTTGATAAAGTTGAAACATCAAAGAAGAATTTGAAATCTACAAATAGAAAACAGTCATATGCATACAATCACTAGTAAATTTGACCCTAATTTTTTACCAACATTTCCGATGGAGCATTAAAATGGTTTTGCTTGGTCATAGTATAGAAGGAAAAAATTGAATTTTTTTTAATCCATTCCCATGTCGGTCAAATTAGGATGACCAAGACATTTTGTCATAATTGAGATGAACACGGACATGACTTTTTTAAAAAAGTTTTCATTTCAATTTATTATGTTACGCAGAAAAGAAGAACTGAAGGTCGAGGGCATGAATGCCTTGCAAATACATTTGGATTGCAAATTTGTTTCATACTAATACCAAATCAGGTTGTCATCGATGAATCATTTATAAATTGATAATATTATTTCCTTTAGTCAAACTTGGGATGGTCATTGATGCAGGCCGCCTGGGTTTTGCAATTTTTGTACCAAACATTTTGGCCCTTAGTCTTCAACATTGAATGTGCCATTCTAATGCTAAACATGTACATGATAATTACCTATATTGTGCATCTTTCAATAAAAATGTCCTTGTTTGTGAATAATTATTTTATTCAGTTTGTGTTGTGAAGTGGCTTGTACATGAGACACTATTACTCCCATGTGCTAGTTGTTCCTCCTCCCCTCCCTTGGAATCTACAGAGAACTGGTTACAAGTATCCTCATTCTGTTTGTGTTGTGTTTAGCTATTAAACTATCTGTCCATTTGCAACATAATGGGTTAGGAAGTGGTGTTATTTTTTAATTCGAGTAACCCAATTAGGGTTTGAAACCCTTGTATAGTTTCTTTGTTTTGTATGAGATGAATAATTTGCATATGGATTTGGCGTGACAAACCTAGAAAATGAAATTGCTAGGGTCCAATATAAACAAATAAATGTTGAGTTTGAGAAGGAAAACATTGAACAATAAGTGATCAATAGCATTGTTGATGGCATCATAGCAATAATATTCCAAAAAGTAGAGGATATTCAAAATTTAAACCCATGCAAGCCTAGAAAACATACAGTTATTAATATGTGACATTTCTAATTTTTTTGAAAGCATCACATGCAAAAATATTGTAACTGTGCGATATCATAAGAGGCAAATGTTGAGCTTCAAAACCTTTAAATTGTATCCAATCAATTGTGTGCCTTGTGATTTTACATGTCATAATTTGCATATATCATTAAGGAAATTTCATAGATTCCACTAACTTATATGTCCAAAATGGTATAGATAGAAATATGTTTTTTTTCTAGGATGAATTATAGGTTTCTTGGAGATATTGGTGGCACTTACGTTATCACATATTATTGGATTCCTCTACACCCAAACAAAAAATGAACCCTTACTCCTTTGTTCATGGGACCACACCCTTGAACCCTCTGGTCTACACAACAAATAATATTGACTGTCCTAAAGACAGTGGTCCAGGAGCACCTAGGACTTTGCTTAAGGTCCTACCCAAGTTTTGGCTTGTACTGAACCTAGTTAGGCTAGGGGTGTTTTGGTAGATCCTAGGAGGTCTTTGTGTTTGTGTTTAGAAGGTCTAGGTTAGAATTAAGCTAATCTAGAGTATTTTTTCTTTTAGATAGTTGTTTTGATTTTAGGACTCTTTTGAGGCTTAACATTGGAATTTGGTCCAAAAGACCTCAAATGATTAGGAAAGAGTTGATTTAAGCCTAAAATGGCTTCTATGATGTTAATCCATCATTTGATAAAGTTTGAAGGTCATTGGACTTGTTTAGAATCAAATTTGCAAAAAATGTCAAAATTTTATCATGACAACATTTGCAACTTTGCAAAGTTGCATGACAACATTGTCCAAATCAAGAAAATATAGAATTTTAGGGCATGTTCGGTATCTAAACCACCTACACATGTGAGGAGGAGGTATAAAATCTCTAAGGAGCCCAAATCCCAAGGTTGAAAGTTTTTACAAGTTTTTGAAGTTAGCTACTTTGCACTGTAATTCTCTGTTTACTGAATAGTTTGAACAATTTTCAATAGAAGGGTTTGTGTAGGATCATGGTATGCCAAAAAGTGGCGATGTGAAAAAACTAAAAATTTCACTTGTCCAAAAGTGCACTAAAAAGTTTGTTGAATTTTTAGTAGGCATGTGTGTCAGTACACCTGGCCAAGCCAAAAGCCAAAGTACAGGCCTAATCGAATATCTAATATTGTCAGATATACAATATTATTAGATATCGAATATTTGATTTTATAGTAGATATCCGATTTTCACCAGTAAATTTTATTTGCAGCATGAGACCGTGTTCAACATTTTCATTGTGAAAACATTGAACACAACTCTAAGGGTTTCAGATATCTGATACAATCTCATATCCAATTTTCTCATGATCAATAGGTAAGTTAAATTTTTAATTTTGTACTATTTTTATTATTTTTTAATTGAAATTTGCAATTTTATATATAAAAACTAGGGTTTAAATGAGATTATTTATTGTTTTTTCAAATTGATTATAATTACAATCTATTTGGGTTTTAATTATAATCAAACATAGACTCAAACCAATCAGAAAACCCTCCCAATGATCCCACAAATAATCCAAAACCACCTCCAAACAATCCCCCACTTTCAGAAGACCAACCAGTCTCAAACCCTTGACATTTAGAGGATCTCATAGTAGACAATCTAAATCATCTTAGAGGATATCATACAACATATGCCAATATCCCCATATTGCGCCCCATGTTTTCCATGTTGAACTTCATTATTGAAAACATGGAGAAACTTATAGAGAAACATAATGTTGCACTTCTTTGGCATGATTCCATGCATGCCCAGTTTGACGACGAGCTTCACTATGATCAAGTTATGAACCTAAACATAACAAAACATGACATATGTAATCTTTTTGTGGATCCAAAAAATGGTTTAAAAGTAGACCCTAAAAAACCCAAGTTGTCAATTAAATGGTGTACAAATGATGCAATACGTGATAACTTTTAGGCTTGCTGGTGGAAGGTTTTTGATAGACCACCTCACTGCAATTTGGATGTCCCATTCTATTTCATAAAAAAATTGTATGTTGAATTTGTGCTCGGTCACAAGGTAAATTATTGGAGCATGAGACCAAACCAATGTGTAGGTTTAGGCGCTCCTTAGGATAGGCCATGGGCACACTGGGTGAAACCTCACACATATGTCCCCCCTCCCAAGATTTCACCCCCTCCTACAATGTGTAATACCCCAAAAATGGGCTATAGGCTCATTAACTTCATACATTGACAATTCGAACGAAATTGACATCAAAGCCCTAACCTAAGGCACATCTGAACATCATCGAATCCTAATTGATTATCATAAATTCTGCATTGGGGAATATTCCTAGTAATATTCCTATTTATCATAATTATCTTTAATTTAATGATTATTTGGCGATAAATCCAATTTATCCTAAAGTTTGATTGATTGAATATTCTAAATATTTAATTAATTAGATTTAATTCTGCCACTTAATTGTTTAATTAAAGTTAATTCTATTTATTCCTAAATTGTATTATTTAATTTTGATAATAAATCCAAAATCCTATGAATAATTAATTAAAATTCTTATTTAATTAATGAAAGCAAGTTGTCAATTTTTAATAATATTGCTTTTGAATAAAAGTTTGAAAAATGATTGATTAACCCATAAATCAATTGTTTTATTTTTCAAAATTAGTTAAGTTGGAAATAAATCACTTTAAAAGTAAATTAATTCATAAATAAAACATGCACAATCATAAAAGCAGACAACTATCAATTATCAATTAAATCTAAACTCTATTTTGAGTTAAACTCTGCTTTTGCATGTTTTTGTGAGTTAATTATCTTTTATTTAAAAATAACTCAAAAATCAACCTGAGTTATTTGAGTGATTTATGGCTTTTTTTCATGCACCTCCAAAGCCCTAGATTTCTATAAATTAAAGCTTCAACTCTCCATAATCAGATCCACAAATTGCACACTCACGCTACCGAATTGGAGACTAAAGAATCAATCTTGAGAATTCGAGTTGTTGTGAGATTTTCATTGTTTTTGCATAGTATCCATATCATTTAGAATATTTTGTTAGATCATTTTAGCATATCAATTTTCATATTAGCATAGATTCATATCAAGTTTTCATTATCATAATTGTATAGAAAAAACAAAAAAAAAAGATTAATCGCATTCATTCTATATCTAGATTTTGCATTTAAATCCTTCGTTTAGGTGTCGTCAAGGTCACTGATCTTGGTATAATCTCATAATACATACTCGCATCTACTAGAAGGCAGTAAAT
The DNA here is from genome assembly GCA_027943335.1 of Chamaecyparis obtusa. Classification (NCBI taxonomy): domain Eukaryota; kingdom Viridiplantae; phylum Streptophyta; class Pinopsida; order Cupressales; family Cupressaceae; genus Chamaecyparis; species Chamaecyparis obtusa. The sequence continues at coordinate 680,904 of BSBK01004435.1, forward strand.
CGCCTGGTTAGTTTAATTTTTCATTTATTGCACGATTTCAATTTTAGCTAACATCTAATGTTTTACTGAAGTGTTGTGTCTACAGACAGGTACAAAATTCACACACACATTTTTGGCACCCACTGTGGGGCCCTGAAACAGGTTTCCCTTCAAATTTTATCAATGTCTATCATTTTCTTGTCTTTTTCTGTTCCAGGCTACGATTTTATTCTTTGTTCGTACAATTTTCGTATGAGTTTTGTCAGAAACTTGTACCAAGAGATACCCACGGTCGTACGATAGTTGATTTGATCGAGGATCACACAAGCAGAAACCCATTGTCATTTGGAAGCTCGATTATCGTATGATCTGATACCCATTATCGTACGAGCTTCTAGATTGTCATCCGGGAGCTAACCCACTGTCGTACGAGTTTTAGTGCCAAGGTTCAATTGTTGTTTCACTTTTTTAGGTAGTTTGTCAGATTTGGTTTTCAGATTTTGACTAACAGCTAACACTAACAATTGAAATTCTCTATTTTTGATTGATTTTCACTAATTTTTGATTGGAAAAAGTGCAAGAATTGCTAAAAATAGGTAAAAATCTACTAAGTGCATTGCAAGGAATTAAGGTAACCTTCTCAGCTGATAACATTTGGATTTGGATTAAAATGAACATCTTGCATGTCTAGCTTGAGTGTCTTTCTTTTCAATAGCACACATTTCATTTGGGCTCTAAAAAAGAACATAGATTTGCTTTCAACATCTTTGTTACACATAGTAAATAGGCCCTATGAACACTATTCATGGCTCTTGAGAGAGTGAGTTTCAAGCGAAACTCTTCTCAATGAAGGAACCCTTGTAGGTAGGGAGGATACTGAGGGCATCTCATGTTCTACTAGATCCGTGTGTCTTTAACTTTTGATCGAGGCATTCTCTCTCTGGAGAGGTTGATAGATCATAAGGGATTGATGTCATAGATCTTTGTGAGGTAATCTTAGTCTTAGTGAGTCAGATTTATTTGCCTGCTTTGTTTTGGTGAAGTGAAGACGCTAGGGGATTATGCTCTACTTCCTTTTTGGATAGTACCAAAAATCTAGATCCTTGAATCTGATCTAGTCTCCATGTGGTATATCTTGTGAGTCACCTTTAGAGAGGGTTAACCATAGTGGACATTCCCTTAATTGGGTCAACCATGTTGATGGAACCTCAAGCGGTAATAGCCATTTTTGTCATGGTAGTGACAACCGCTATATAAATGTCCTATTGGAATAAATCTCTACAGGTGTGGTCTCTTATTGGGCTGTCAGATCTCCCTAGCAGATCCTGAAGATTAAGTTCTCAGACTGTGTTAAAACCCTGGTGCACCTAGATTGGAGTTCGCTCTCTTGGATCATAAAAGTTGCAGAGTCAAACCATTACTAAAAACCCTAGTGAGGCCAAATTTTCATTTTCTAGGAATATGTGCATTATTGCAAAATTTTTTGGAACATACACAATTAGCACTTCTAAGTATTAGCACAAATACGTCACTTGATTGTTCATGCGCAAGGTTGCTTTTGCCCTTGTTCATTATTTTTAGACATGCTTGAAATCACTTGCTTGCTATTTTGCGTGCTTGCTTATCTATCTGGTTACTGAAAATGAACAAATCTGTTACAATCCTCAAATCTAGACATTGAAATTTGCAAACAATCTGAAACTAAACACCCAAAAAAAATTGTAAAAATTGAAGTGAAATTCCTTTTTTGGAGTCAAAAGTCATCCCAGAGAGTCAGAAAGTCGTACGAGTTTTGGAAAGAGTCATTTCATAACCCCCTGAGTGTCGTATGTTAATTGGTATATTGTCGTACGAGTGTTTCTGTTAGTCATTTTCAAAAGTCAATTTTCCTATTGTCAACTGTCATACGAGCTTGTCAATTTTCATTTCATGCTATACCCACTATCGTACGAGCCTGTAGAAAGTCATTTGAGAAGTTTTGAAAAATTGCCAGAAAGTTGTTAGAATTGCTAGATATCCATCTTTTTCAGCCTATTTCTAGAATCTGTCAAATAAATCACTATGTCAGGAATAGAGCAGTGAATATCGAGAATCCAATCATTTTCCTAAAGTGGCCTTTTGAATCTGATTTAGCCTTCTATTTAATCGATTTGAGTCTTTATCATCTTGTGTCAAAACCTTGTCATAACTATCAATCTTCAATCAATCATCAAAATGACTAAGTGTTGTGAACTCGTGTCTGCTATCTTTTGGGAATCCACCCATACATCTAGGGCACAGTCTCCTTCATTTACGTCTAATCCAAGCTTCAATCAACCAAACCTTGACGAGGTTGTGTCATTTGATCTTCTTGAATCAATTTGTTCTTCAGTTGTCTTCATCTTGTTCTTTTGTTTCACCCAGGGTTAATGGTGGAAACTAGAGCTTCCTCACATAAGTAATCAGGAGAAGCATCTCATACCTTACCTTTGACTCATATCTAGGGTCCAAATCTTGAACAACTCTACAATTCTAGTCTTTACAAAGATGATGGTCTTGGCAACTTTCGATTAAAAATTGGTCACATTCCCCCTCCATCAATTCAAGGAGTCAATCAATAAACTCTATATCAATCTATTCTAGGAAGTCCTAAAACTCCTAACATGTCTCAAAGAATCAGTACACATGAGGAAGAAACTCTAATCACTGCTATGATGAAACAGATGCACGCTATGCAAGTCAAGCTTAACAAACTTGAGAAAGAAAAGGAACCCAAGGAGTTCTCCATGGAGGCCCTATGTCCTTTTCCATTTGACAAAGACTTGTACATGTCACCATGCCCCCAGATAGAATATGAGCAACGTGATAATCCTTTTGATACTTCTTCCATGGAGAGTGACACACCCATCTTTGAAGACTATGATGAGGGACAATATAGTGATACCTATGACACCTCTGTTCCTAAGAGTCTCCTCGCCATGTGCTCGTGCTTACTAGAAATGGGATGTCACATTGGATAGATTGTGATGGTGATCCATATGATTCTAATTTTGAAAGAGACTTTGATGATTTCTGTGAACAATACCTAGATGATACATCTACTTCTATTGAGGATGAGAAAGCTTACCGAGCTGATTATAAATGTGCATACTATAAGGATCTCTCCTCTAAGAACTCTCATGCTAAAAATAAAGATTACACTCTCAAGAAAGATCATGTTAATGTTGAACCTTTGTCTTGTGATGGTTCCCTTCCATCCCCTACTTCCTCCAATACCCATATATTTCCTAAAGCTTCCGAGTCTTCCAAATTTTTCACAAGTCCTTCATCCAACAAAGATCCTAATACTTTTCATGTGGTTTCCTATAGTTATCCTCAAGGGCTACCTCTTAAAGAAACTCAAGCTAACCTTCACTTGGATGCAAATACTTTCAATAATGCTAAACCTAAAGAGCCTAAGCCTTTATATGCTATAAGGCCTACTTCAACTAGTCCATCACCATCTCTTCCAAAGTCTTCCATACAATCCCAACATGCTTCCTTGTCCTTAGAAGTGGCGCCATGTCAAGAGGACTCTAAAAATGATGAAGAAAAGAACATAAAGAAAGATCAAGATCAAGAACCCTCCATGTCATCCAATCCCTTTCATGATGTCTCTTATCTGTTTCATGGTTCTTTTGATCCTACACACCCTTTCTCATGCATTCCACCATGTCTTAAGTCTTCTCCTAAGCAAGATCACACTACTACTTACATTGTTGAGCTTATTGACAATCAAAATAACCTTACTACACTTGCGCTTTCCAAAGATGATACTTCCATTAAGGTTATTAAAACTAATGTTGTTACTTGCAATGTTAAGCCTATTGAAAATCAAGAGAAAAATTATGCGCTTATGCTATCCAAAGATCCTTGTTAAGGTCAAAGTCTTCCATCTTCTTGATCTACCACTCCATGTTCACTTCCACTTTCTAAACTTCCTAAGTCTTTGCAAGCTTTGAACAATCCTATCAAAGAAGGTGCTCATATTCAAGATGTCCACGACTCTATTGAAAATTCTAATGCTCACTTTAAAGATGCTGATATCCTTGGTTGTCATATAGATGCTGATGAACTTATTGATTATCCTTTTGTATCTTCCATGTCCATCCTTGGACCTCCTCCACCAATACTAAGGGCTTCACATCTTCCTTCCATCTTGGGCCCCTATGTCCCTTCACTTTCCCCTCCTAACTCTCCTAATTCACCATCCATCTTGGGTCCTTACATCCCTCCATCCCCCATCTTTCCTCAAGATCAACATAGATGCACACCCTTGAATCCTTTTCATCCACCCACCCATCTAAACCAGTCATATCCTTCTTCTTCTTCCACAAGTCCCAAGTTCTTTCGAAGTAACTTGAATGTTCAATACAAGAAAAAGAAGCAATACAAAAATCCATCAAAAAGAGAAGATCACCATGTCTCCTCTAATTGACATGGAGGTATAAAGTCAAAAGAGATATCTAAGAAAAAAACTACAAGATAAGTATGGGTTCCAAAATCCATCATTAAAGATATTCTCTCTAGATCATCAAAAAGAAATGAAAAGCCTACGGCTATATGGATTCCAAAGTCTCTCTTGAAAGAGTCTAGTGTTGAACAACAAGTGAAGTTGGAATTCAAGCTTCCAAAGGCTTCCACTTCATCTTCTTCCAAAAATATTCTTCCATTCCATGTGCCTAAACCACAACCTTTGCTATCCATTCACTATATTCCTTCACGTATTCCTTCATTCACATTTCCTCCATCCTCTCACCACCCTTCAAGGTGTGTGTTGATGTTGATCTTGCCTTCCTTTCCATCTACCCTTTCATAATCCTTCTACCTTCTATCCTTTTTCCTCATTTTCCTATTCCTCCTATTTTCCAACCTCACTTGCTTTACATAAAACCTTATCCTCCATTTTTCTCTTCCATATTCCTTTCCCTATCAACATCTTTGAGCATATCATTTGAATCCTTGTCATATCATGGTTTATCCTTTCAAGGAGCATTATCTAAAAAGCTTGCCTTCTTCCAAAAAATAAAAATAAAAATTGAAAATTTGCCTTGGTAAAAACTTGGAAATAGGCACCTTGGTAGCAAAAGTAAAGGGAAATAAATTCATCCTATGGTGAAAACCACTCCCTTGTGGTGCCTTGGATAAGTACCGTGATGAAAACTTGGCAATCAGGCATCATGCGTAGTTCTTCTACATATTTCATCCATTCCATCTTCTCTCTTTGATCTTGACAATGTTGATCTATACATGAACATTTGGCTATCTTGTGAGCTATCTTATGATGATCTTTCTTTTATTCCATTCATGTTCAGCCTTCATATTTATTTTCCTCCATTCATTCTAGCCTTTCGCCATCCTTTTCCCCTTTGGTCTTGATCTAATAATAAAAAAAGAGTAAAACACGATGGTTTGAAACCTCTTGACATGTCTACTCCTTTGGACTACATCCTTTCCTACCCTTACATTATGATTTTGTGACTTATCCTATGCTGGCCTTTCATTACTTGTTCAAATGCGCTTTACATAACAATTTTTCCCTAGCTTGGGTATTCTTGAGGAGTTTTCCCTTGAGGATTTCTTCCCTTCATTCTCCTTCATTCTCTTGTCTTCCATCTCTTCCCCCAACTTGCTAATCCCTCTTGTTCTCCACCTTGCTAGACATTGAGATTGCACGATATGATCTTTCTTCAAAGTTTGCAATGGAGAAAGATGTAATCAAGTTTGCTAAGAACTGTCAAAAGTGTCAAGTGCATGGAAACTTAATTCATGCTCCAGGGAGAGATCTAATTCCCTTTACTACACAATGGCCTTTTCACCAATGGGCATTTGATCTTATAGGGGCTATACATCCTCATTCTTCTAATGGACATACCCATATAATCACAGCTACAAATTATTTTAAAAAATGGGTAGAAGCAGTCCTTTTGACACAAGCCACTGGAAAGCAAATATCTATGTTCATATTGAACTATATCATATGTAGATATGGGATCCCACATTGTATAATCATAGATAATGGGGGACAATTCAAAAATAAAGACCTAGATGATCTATGTTCCAAATTCAAGATCACACAACATTGGTCTTCTATCTACTACCCTCAAGGGAATGGACAAGCAGAGGCTTCTAATAAGAATCTATTGAAAATCTTGCACCGTATAGTTAATAAAATAGGAAGAGAGTGGCATCTCATGATCAATCCAGCTCTCTGGGCCTACAAAACAAGTATCAGAATGCCTACTGGGGCTACACCTTTCACTTTAGTTTATGGGTCTGAAGCAGTACTGCCTATTGAGGTTGAAATCCCATCACTAAGAATCAGAATGCATGGTCTAGTAACTAATGATGACTACAGAGTGTCTAGGTTGCAAGAACTTGAACTACTAGATGAGTGCAGATAAGAAGCGTATGATCATCTCAGAGTATATCAGAAGAGAATGTCTAGAGGTTACAACAAGAAAGTCAGACACAGAGAATTTCAGGTTGGTGATCTAGTCTTGAGAGAGAATCCTAAAAATCAATCACATCAAGAACGCAAGGGGAAGTTTGAACCCAACTGGCTGGGTCCCTTTGTTATCACTGCTACTTTTGGCATCTCATCACCAATCCAGCTCTCTGGGTCCCTTTGGCATCTCATGATCAATCCAGCTCTTTGGGCCTACAAAACAAGTATCAGAATGCCTACTGGGGCTACACCTTTCACTTTAGTTTATGGGTCTAAAGTAGTACTACCTATTGAGGTTGAAATCCCATCACTAAGAATCAGAATGCATGGTCTAGTAACTAATGATGACTACAGAGTGTCTAGGTTGTAAGAACTTGAACTACTAGATGAGCACATACAAGAAGCGTATGATCATCTCAGAGTATATTAGAAGAGAATGTCTAGAGGTTACAACAAGAAAGTCAGACACAAAGAATTCCAGGTTGGTGATCTAGTCTTGAGAGAGAATCCTAAAAATCAATCACATCAAGAACGCAAGGGGAAGTTTGAACCCAACTGGCTAGGTCCCTTTGTTATCACTGCTACTTTTGGCTTTGGTTCCTATCAACTCTTAATGATTGAAGGAGAATAGCTCTAAGAACCAATCACTATTCTCCATTTGAAGAAATTCTATGCCTAAGACATTTAATGTTTGGTAAAATGTCCTTAAAAAATCTTAAAAATCTGAAAAAGTCCTAAAAAAATGAACATCTTGGTGAAAACCTAGCAATGGGCGCCTTGATGATTCACAAAAAAAGTAAAAAATATCAAAAGTACAAAAAAATGAGAAAAAGAAAAGTGCCTTGGCGAAAACCTGGAAACAGGCACCTTGGTAGCAAAAATAGAATCTCTACCAAGATGGTGAAAACCCAGCAAATGGGTGCCACTTGTTTCAAAACGCTGCATCTATCAACGCAATCTTGGTCTTTCCCAGCTTTTAGTCTTGCTTTAGTTTGTACATATCTCCCAGTTTGTTTTTGCATTTCTAATTTTCAATAAGTTAGCTTGTACACCAATCAGCTCAAGTGTTTGTATCCTATCAATGCTTAACACTTGGGGGCAATCAATGTCCTATCCTATGGCCTCCACTATATCTTAGATGTATCATATCCAGTCAGAGTCCTTTGAAGCTTCATTTGAGTCAGTCAATCAGTCATCTCCAAAAAGGATTTTGCATCTACAAACAATGCAATCAAACATCAAACACAAATTGAAAACAATCTATACTTTTTACATGCTTTTATCTCTTTGTATGCTTACTGATTCACATTGAGATTTTTGCATATTATGATCCCTCGAGCTCTTCGATGATGTCCTTTATAGGATTTAGAGAGTGATGACTAGGGGCATAATATTTTCTTTGTCTTCTGCTTGTATGTGAAAATCTAATAACTTTGGAAATTCTAGATTGAAATGGTGTTCTATTGTAAGAGCCTCTATCTCGAATTGGATGGCCATGCATACCTCAACCATTGATACCCAAAAAATTCAAGGAAGTTTGATCTAACTATTTTGAGTGAGTTCTTTCTTCTATTATGAAACACAATCTTACCTAAGGATGTGAACGATAAAGGGTCACTACGGGTAATTCACATTAGATTTAGAGTGATCTCTCAATTGTTTGATGTGTTTGTATGCAAGGCGTATTCTGGTCATCACGACATTGATGTTATGATGCTTATACAAATTGCTATATCAAAATAGACATTATATTCAGGTCATCCTGGTGTTTGTGCCTTGGTGCTTATATCTAATCCGACATTCCAAAAACAAAATCAATATTCATATGTCCATGGTTGCCTAATCAGTGGATGTTGTATTGATTCCTGTGCATACAAATTGATATTCATGTCTATGGTTTCATCACTAGTGGGCATTTTATTGATTTATTTGATTACCTAAAAATTCAATGATGAGAATGACTGACACATGATCAGTGACTAGGTCCTAGGTCTTAGGTTGCATTTCATACTGCATGTCTCTTTGCATTTTTGCTTGTTTGCATGATCTCACAATGGCTAAATGAACTTCAATGCTTAAACAATTCTCCACTTGTCTCTTCAAATCTAACAAGAGCTGAATCTTACATGAAGGTCCATCCAATGAAATAGCAAGTAGAATCCTTTTTCGGGATCAAAATTGAAATCTGAGATCATTCATATTATTAACTACTTGCATAATCGACCTTCAATCATCACAGGAATCCAAAATTTAACTTAACTGATTATCTTACATCAAACTATCAAAATTTCAACTTGGTTAACCATGGTCAACTCATGGTTTCACGTAGTCAAACTTGGTCTCCAGGACCTCTAAATGATGTAGAATGCATTCTCGAATGTGTATAACCACTTCTCAAATCAATTAACATGCTTCTAAACCATAACGCTAACTTTTCTTGTCAGATTTCAATTTTAATCCCAAAGGGGGCATGATATTGCACATCATTCAAGTCTGAAATCATATCTTTATTTGAAATCATATCTTTCTTCAGTAATCAAGACAACAACCACGTCTAGTTGCTGATTCATCAAAAAGACCTCATCGCTCGGGGCAAATCAATCATCACTTGGGGCATATCAGATTCATCGAGATCCATATCAATTTGGTATTCTCCTAATCTTGTAAACTATATCAATATTTTGTAAACCATCGGTTCATTAGTGTTATTTCCTTGGTTCTTCATAACTGAAGGGTTCAGATGTGATACCAATGTGATTCAATATAAGGACAATCAGGTCTGGAATCGGTCACTCACTTCTTCGCGATCATAAGGTTTAGAATTAGGCATTTTGACACTTTTTCGCAATCATCAATTCATTACTATTATAGTTAACATTATCTTTGGTCATTCAGGACCTATTATCTTCATATCAAATCTTTCAATCAGCTTCTGTCTCATATCACAGTTTCTGCTTCATATCAATATCAATTTCAAACATTAGTTTCAACATCATACACAAATTGTCTTTGAACTACTGCACTTCGCACAATAATTCAAAGAGGGGAAAAATGTAATACCCCAAAAATGGGCTATAGGTTCATTAACCTTATACATCGACAATTCGAATGAAATCGACATCAAAATCCTAACCTAAGGCACATTGACACAATATCGAATCCTAATTGATTATCATAAATTTTGCATCAGGAAATATTCCTAGCAATATTCCTATTTATCATAATTATCTTTAATTTAATAATTATTTGGTGATAAATCCAATTTATCCTAAAGTTTGATTAATTGAATATTCTAAATATTTAATTAATTAGATTTAATTCTGCCACTTAATTGTTTAATTGAAGTTAGTTCTATTTATTCCTAAATTGTGTTATTTAATTTTGATAATAAATCCAAAATCCTATGAATAATTGATTAAATTCTTATTTAATTAATTAAAGCAAGTTGTTAATTTTTAATAATATTGTTTTTGAATAAAGTTTGAAAAATGATTGATTAAACCCATAAATCAATTGTTTTATTTTTCAAAATCAGTTAAGTTGGAAATAAATCACTTTATTATTAAATTAATTCATAAATAAAACATGCACAAAAAGAAAAGCAGACAACTATCAATTATCAATTAAATCTAAACTCCATTTTGAGTTAAACTCTATTTTTGCATGTTTTTGTGAGTTAATTATCCTTTATTTAAAAATAACTCAAAAATCAAACTGAGTTATTTGAGTGATTTATGGCTTTTTTTCATGCACCTCCAAAGCCCTAGATTTCTATAAATTAAGGCTTCAGCTCTTCATAATCAGATCCACAAATTGCACACTCACACTGCCGAATTGGAGACTAAAGAATCAATCTTGAGAATTCGAGTTGTTGTGAGATTTTCATTGTTTTCGCATAGTATCCATATCATTTAGAATATTTTGTTAGATCATTTTAGCATATCAATTTTCATATTAGCATAGATTCATATCAAGTTTTCATTATCATAATTGCACAGAAAAACCAAAAAAAAAAAAGATTAATCGCATTCATTCTATATCTAGATTTTGCATTTAAATCCTTCGTTTAGGTGTCGTCAAGGTCACTGATCTCAGTATAATCTTAGAATACATACATCTATTGGAAGGCAGTAAATCGCCTGGTTAGTTTAGTTTTTCATTTATTGCACTGTTTCGATTTTAGCTAACCTCTAATGTTTTACTGAAGTGTTGTGTCTATAGACAGGTTCCTCCAATGAAACAACAAGTAGAATCTTTTTTCAGGATCAAAATCAAAATTTGAGATCATTTACTATGTCAAAATTGCAATTTAAAACTTTTTGACCCAGGATGGTCTACTGCTTGCATAATCAACCTTCTATCATCACAGAAATCCAGTATTCAACTTAACTAATTATCTTACATCAAAGTATCAAAATTTCAACTTGGTCAACCATGGTCAACTTAAGGTCAAACCTAGTCAAATTTGGTCTCCAGGACCTCTAAACGATGTAGAACGCGTTCTTAAACGTATTTAACCACTTCTCAAATCAATTAACATGCTTCTAAACTATCAAAGCTGACTTGTCTTGTCAGATTTCAATTTTTATCCCGAAGGGGGCATGGTATTACACATCATTCAAGTCTGTAAATCAAATCAAAATCTTTCCTCAGTAATCAAGACAACAACCAAGTCTACTTGCTGATTCATCTAAAAGTCCTCGTCGCTTGGGGAAAATCTATCATCGCTTGGGGTATATCAGATTCATCAAGATCCATATCAATCTGCTATTCTCTTAATCTTGTAAATTGTATCAGTTTTTGCAACTATCAGTTCAATTGTGTTATTTCCTTGGTTCTTCGAAAACTTAAGGGTTTAGATGTGATACCAATGTGATTCAATATAAGGACAATCGGGTCTGGAATTGGTCACTCACTTCTTCACAATCATAAGGTTCAAAATCAATTGTTTTGACACTTTTTCGCAATCATTGGTTCATTGCTGTTATAGTTAACATTATCTTTGGTCATTTAGGACCTAACATCTTCGAATCTTTCAAATCAATTTCTATTTCATATCAATTTCAATTTGAAACATCAGTTTCAACATCATACACAGACTGTCTTTGAACCACTGTGCTTCATATAGTAATTCAAAGAGGGGCAAAATGTAATACCCCCAAAATGGGCTATAGGTTCATTAACTTCATACATTGACAATTCGAACGAAATTGACATCAAAGCCCTAACCTAAGGCACATCTGAACATCATCGAATCCTAATTGATTATCATAAATTCTGCATTGGGGAATATTCCTAGCAATATTCCTATTTATCATAATTATCTTTAATTTAATGATTATTTGGCGATAAATCCAATTTATCCTAAAGTTTGATTAATTGAATATTCTAAATATTTAATTAATTAGATTTAATTCTACCACTTAATTATTTAATTAAAGTTAATTCTATTTATTCCTAAATTGTATTATTTAATTTTGACAATAAATCCAAAATCCTATGAATAATTAATTAAAATTCTTATTTAATTAATTAAAGCAAGTTGTCAATTTTTAATAATATTGTTTTTGAATAAAAGTTTGAAAAATGATTGATTAACCCATAAATCAATTGTTTTATTTTTCAAAATCAGTTAAGTTGGAAATAAATCACTTTAAAAGTAAATTAATTCATAAATGAAACATGCACAATTAGAAAAGCAGACAACTATCAATTATCAATTAAATCTAAACTCTATTTTGAGTTAAACTCTGCTTTTGCATGTTTTTGTGAGTTAATGATCTTTTATTTAAAAATAACTCAAAAATCAACCTGAGTTATTTGAGTGATTTATGGATTTTTTTCATGCACCTCCAAAGCTCTAGATTTCTATAAATTAAGGCTTCAACTCTTCATAATCAGATCCACAAATTGCACACTCACACTGCTGAATTGGAGACTAAATAATCAATTTTGAGAATTCGAGTTGTTGTGAGATTTTCATTGTTTTTGCATAGTATCCATATCATTTAGAATATTTTGTTAGATCATTTTAACATATCAATTTTCATATTAGCATAGATTCATATCAAGTTTTCATTATCATAATTGCACAGAAAAACCAAAAAAAAAATTAGATTAATCGCATTTATTCTATATCTAGATTTTTGCATTTAAATCCTTCATTTAGGTGTCGTCAAGGTCACTAATCTTGGTATAATCTTAGAATACATACTCGCATCTACTAGAAGGTAGTAAATTGCCTGGTTAGTTTAGTTTTTCATTTATTGCATGGTTTTGATTTTAGCTAACCTCTAATGTTTTACTGAAGTGTTGTGTCTACAGACAGGTACAAAATTCACACACACAATGCAGCATCCTGATATTATTGCTGAGATGGGATCATAGAGTATTCAATCCATTCACACCTTGAGTGATCTACTAGTTATGCAAATTGTGACATTGTTGCCTCCTCGTGTTGATGCTTCTGACCCTTCCACATCCTCCACGAGCTCACATTTTTGTGTGCCCCACACTTGCATTATGTGCAAGAATATGTGCTTAGGTCCTCTGAATGATAGTGATGCATATATCTATGTCTTCAAGGTGGAAGATACTACACAACACACTATAGGCACTAAAGCACCTCATAAACTTGTGCATTAGGGGCATATAGAGTCATGGACTCCTACTATTATGGAAAGGGTAAACATTTCACTTGTTACATTGTATTTGATTTTAAACGTTAATATTTTTAGTAGAATTTTCTTATAATGATTTCCCACTTATGTTTTTTTATGTGTTGCATTTATGTTTAGTTGATGACAGAGGAGGAGATGGCACATGTGGAGGGGTCCACACTTTCAGCCATATCATTTGGCCTTGACACTTCCATAATACATATGTTTTAATGTACTCATTGTTTTCCTTTTATTAAAATAGTATATGTACATGTATTTTCTAATTTTTATGATCATCTTATTACATACTGATGCAGGTGTCACCAGTTGCCACTAGGGGGAAATGTGAGGGGGTTCAAGTGTCTGGCATTGACAAGGGGAAGGTAATTAAGTAATTTAGATTGTTTATGCATACATGTATATTTTTTAGTTGTGTGTACTCATTTTTAATTTACATCGCTTATTTGACAGAGGGTGGTGTCTGATGATGTTGTGAGACCCTTTTTCCACAATAGAGTCACAAGAATCTCAATTCATAGTGATATCCGCATGGTACATATATTTTTAAAGTTATTTATGTGTATTTTACTATCAAGTATATATAATATGATCAAGTCATGATTGTATGAAGTATCTATTTGAATTTTGTAGGTCACCCCTAGTTTGAGGGAGGTAGAACACCAAGGGTTTGTATTGCTGATGACTCAACCGACATTTCCTAAAGAAAGTTCAACACAGGTAAGTTATAATGTTAATTTAGTTATTTTGTAAACATATATTTGCTAACAAGGATTTAACATTAAATAGTATAAATCGTAGATCAATCTTATGTTCACAAACATATATAGGTTGGAGTAAACGTTGGTGGTGTTAGCCCATTTTCCTATCATAGCTAAAATCCTAAGAAAATGGTGTATCCTCTGCATAAACCTAGGGAAATTGTCATGTCCTGCTGCAACTTGTTTTGATCTGTGAAAATGAAGTATAATATTTCATAGCTTGCGAGCTTATCCATGGGATAGTTAAAGATGTGACCAAGCTCAGTCAAGATCGCATGAATTTTAATGCAAAAAACCAGTGAGATCCAATCATTTCAAGTTGATAAGGAACTAGGGTTTATCCATGCAAAGGGTTTTGAAAATTTGCCTAAGTCCAAGAAACCCTACCCTTGTTCTTTTTCCTCATTACCTTTTCGAGTCACTTAAAATCCTTAAAGCATGTGCTTTATTTTACCATCAGACGGGGCCATACTTCTTAGACTTCTTTTTCACCTAAGGTGATACTTTATTTTCCTTAAGTCTAAGCCCCGATGATTTTTATTAATTTCCCTAAGTCCTAATGGTATATTTTACTAAGGCTTCAAATTTTATTAAAGCCCTTAATCTCTTGTTTTGATCTAACGGTTGTCGCACATCTGCAAAGCAAGGATTTACCCATCGCAATGTTGCGACAATCGTCGATGTAGCAGAAAAATCAGAACCTCTATCAGGTGGGACCGATTTCATTTGTTAAATGACAACCGTTTGATTGAGATGATCTATTGGCACACATTCGCTGGGCCCGGTTACTTAAGTCTTAATCCTCCAGCATCTTCCCAAAGATCTAACAACTATCGTGTTGCCCCAAAGAAAAAGTGTTAGAAAGATATTCATTGTGCTTTTGTGACAACTATCTAATCTTCCAGTAGGTAAGGACAGATGATACGGTGGGTCCAATGCCAGGTGTTATAGATGTGTTTATTTTTCATTGGTCGCAGAAGGATGGTGACATGGAGGTTGTTATTGGGGCTGAGGATTTCAGTGTGTTAAAGAGGATGCCATATGTAAGTTGATTTGATGGATTTCATATGTCCATAATGAAAAGGTGATCAAACATTTGTGATCACGATGTTGCGACAGCCATCAATTTTATATTAAGCCATGAGTTAACACTATGGGTCCAATTGGGAGTAACAAGAACATCAACCATTGGATTATTTCATATGACGGTAGTGATATATCTAGTTGTCAAGTAGGGCCAGGATGCTGTAGGTTTCAAGTCATTGTAGATTTGCCTTGATCTAATGGTTGTCATATAAATACAAAGCAGAGATGCACAAAGTTTTACTGATCACAATGTTGCGACAACTGTTAGATCTTTCTTAAGTGAAGATCAACAGTCTTTTTTTAAAGATAGATGAAGATGTGGTTCTAATGTTAGGTGTAGCTGATGTGCCTATTTCTGATTGGTTGCCGAGATAGATGATGTGGCCAGATATTTAAAGGGCTTAGTAGAATTTTTCCAAATAATGTGAACCGCCTGATGTGCTAGGAGGGAGATTCGATCGATAGTCATGTTTTAAACCTAGTGGTAGTTGTTGTTTTTCAAAATTCAAAATTCTATTTAGGATTTTCTGTAGGGTTTGAAATAGTGAGTCAAAAAACCATAATGCTGGATCAGATTTGGTCATGTTTCAGCTTGGTTGCAGGTGAAAATTTATGAGTAGGATCATGGTGGCCGTCACATGCTGATTTTGTGTCTTGAGGTGCTTTTGTCAAGGAGAAGTTGATATAAAAGTCATGCCATCTCTAATGTAGCCTAAATCAACGGGGGTTTTAATGATGATTTCCCTGTCCTTGAGAGGTACCTAGCTAGAGTGTTGCTCAGGTTGATGATCAGTTTGATATCGATGGCCTTGTGTTGGGTGGCATGTCTTGTCTACAGTAATTCAATTGTTTGAAAGTGGTTGGGTATTTTTAATTTTGTCCTGAATGATCGGATGCTTGTTGCAATCCTTGTGATAAAAAGATTTTTCATGATCATTCAGGGGTATGGGGAGTTAGGTGTTTTAAAAGACATTTTTGTGAACCCTATTCTTAGCTAGGATTATAAAATTTTGCTTCAGTATTTGTTAATGAGAGATAGAAAGTTGCAGGTCTAAGCTATTATTTGAAAGCTTTTATTCTGAGATAGATTACATCCATAGGTAGGATTCATCATACTTCATACAAATATCTAGTTCTTTTCTCTCTCATGTGTCAAGTTTTATGAATTTTGAACTTTCTAGTTCATTACATAATTGTTTATGTGTGTATCTTCATTCTTGAGTTCTGATCTAGGATTAGATTAAATATTGCTTTGGATGGGATATGAGTTCATCCTAATTTGTACAAAGATTATCTATAAGTAGTAAGGATTTGTGATAGATGTATTTATGGCTATGAATCCTTGATATTTTATAGTCTTTTCTTCCTTTTTATTTTGGAGTTCTTTCCCAATGGATGAGGCACTGGCCTAAGTGGCTATATATCCTGTTAACATGTATTGATCAAGGTTGTTACAATCTGCAAAGTTGAATTAAGATCCAATTTTAAACTTTTAAATTTGGTTGAGGAGTTGTTATCTTGTCCATAGCAATGGAGAGTCAATGAATGTTTGGTTGACATTTAGTACTTTCTTGCTATTGTTTGTTGTTCAAATCCAATCTTGATGTTGTAAGAGTATTGTTTTCATTGGATTAGGTATACCCACCTTGGTTTTGTAGAGCCAGAAGTGTAGAGGGCAGTATTGTCCCTATAGTTGGTCCAATTATCTTAAGCTCCTTATACATTTTGGAACTAACCACTCCTAAAATCTGTCTGAAGGTATATTGGCAGCCTAAGAGCATAAACCATTTTGAAACACCAATAAGATGGTGACTCTACTGGGGACATGTTAAGTAAAGCTTAAGTAATGCAGGTTCCAAGTTGAGCTAGACTCCTGGCCTGCTTATTTATTCATCTAGTAGTTACCATTGAAAGTATAGAGTCAAATTCAAAAAAAATTTATATCATCTCACCAAGTTGTCAATGGCGACTTTGAGTTCCTTGTTTGATCAGTGTAGTCTCTGATAAATAGTATTTAGAATACCTTGTTGAAGGTTTATGTGTTGGTGGAGAAGGGATACATAAAGAGTTTTCAGTGGTTAGAATATTTATCCTCTTCAAGGAGGTGGCGATTCTACAAAAATTTTAATGAAGAAAGCTTCAAATCTATCAGTATTTCCAGTAAGCAGGTTGAGTTTCAACCACATACTTCCAGGTATTTTATTTTCAGTGTTAATAAATTTTTCCTTATTAAGTGATTTAAGCACTAAGAAAATGAACAAGGGGTGAAAAAGAGGTTTGCATGCTTCAAAGAATTAGGATTGCAGTTTTGCAAAATTTTTAGTGAAGTATGAAGTAGTAAACAATGGGGGACATAGAGATCAGTGGATCTGCTATGTATGAATGTGAGGGTTTTTTGTCAGAGCATGAAGAAATTTTTTAAAAACAAAGAATCCAAGAGGAATCTGTAGTGTTTCTAAGGAGACATGTGGGATAGAGAGAGAGGGATGAATCAACACCCATGTTTTACAAAAGTTTTTTTGGTAAATATTGTGAGCTTCCAGAGGGTTTTGAACTTCTAGGGTTTGCATTCATTGATTTGTGTTTCGAACTTTGTTTGCCTGAATCAGTCAATTAGCCTACATCTCTTAGAGAAGAAGGTATTAAGTAGGCTAAAAGGTGGATAAATTTATTTGAAAATTATGAATCTAAAAATAATGATGATGCTGACTTTGTTCATACCGAGGATGTTGATTATGATGCTGACAATGAAATTAATGAGTATCATGATGTTGAAGATGAGTCTATAGTTAATAATATTTCCATCAAATTTGTAGATCTCCTCTTTTGTTAGCATAAGAGGGAGAAATCCTTGTCTTAGTATAAGAGTGCTTTGTGTAAGGAACAAAAAGATGAATATGATGCAGATCAAAGTTGCTGTAGTGATTTCTCTGCAAAAAATGTTGTGAGGCAGGAAATTTCAGTGCCTATTCCAAACAAGGAAGAAGTTTGCAATATCAAGCAGGATGCCAAAGAAAATGCTCATGAAGTTCAATGCCTGCTAAGTAATAAGAGAATCTCAGCACTCTTGGCTGTTGATTTTCTGAGGTATGCCCCTAATGTGGACTCTGCTTCACATTACCCCATTGACATATGCTTTGACACTAATAATGAGGCAGGTGTTCAAAGTGATGGAGATAATGATTCATTTTTGCATGAGTCCCCCTCATATAATAAGTTTGCAGAAGAAGTGAATGAAGACCATGATAATATGTTGTCCTATCATGAAGATTCCAATGATGAACAAGTCTATTGTTCATTTTTCTTTTCCTTCTTTTGATGAGTATAATGAAGGTGACAATATTAAGGACTTAGTCTTTAATGATTGGGACAGAAAATCTTATGATGAAAATAATGATGCAGATCAATTGTCCTTATGTCATAGTATTTGTGAAAGAGACCTTCACTTGGTTCATGATCCAGTTAGTGAAGATATCATGGAGGGACCAAGTTTCTCAGTGGATGAACCAATGCATGAAGGTGAATTTGAGGATCCAAGTCCTTCTCAACCAGGTATTTTTATGGTAATGCATGATGATCACTATGTTTTATATTCTGATGCATTACTAGATTAATTTTTTATTTCTAGTCATCAGGAAGAAGTAAATGATGTCCCATACTTCATGGAGTATGAGCATGATGGTGGTTGTGACTGGAAGAGTATGGGTAGTGAAAAATACAATTTATTTCTTTAGCCCATGAATGTTCACATGTGTTGGCAACAACAAGATGATCATGATATTTCCATGTGTCTGGTCACATATGTGGATGAAAATCAGACCTTTGACTCAAGGGGGTTTTGATTTTATTTTGGTGGCCCAGGGTCACCAAGTAAAGTCCAGTCCTATAAATTTTGTAAATATTTCTCCTTTTAGTTGTGTGTTTCCCTTCCTATTTGCCTAGTTCGTCTACCTATTTTTTGAAGAATTTTCCTTGCTAGTTTGTCTAGTGGGTGGTCTGCTTCTCCCAAAAAATTCTGAATCCTTGTCATGCTTGCAAGAGGCATGCATCCCCAATTAGAGCCACTATTAGCCCATTTTCCTATCATCGCTAAAATCCTAAGAAAATGGTCTATCCCCTGCACAAACCTAGGGAAATTGTCATGTCCCACTGCAACTTTTTTTGATCTGCAAAAATGAAGTATAATATTTCATAGCTTGCGAGCTTAGCCATGGGATAGTTCAAGATGTGACCAAGCTCTAGTCAAGATTGCATGAATTTTAATCCAAAAAACTAGTGAGATCCAATCATTTCAAGTTGAATAGGGTTTATCCATGCAAAGGGTTTTGAAAATTTGCCTAAGTCCAAAAAACCCTACCCTTGATCTTTTTCCTCATTACCTTTTCAGGTCACTTAAAATCCTTATAAAGCATGTGCTTTATTTTACCATCAGTTGGGGTCATACTTCTTAGACTTCTTTTTCACCTAAGCCAATACTTTATTTTCCCTAAGTCTATGCCCCGATGATTTTTATTAATTTCCCTAATTCCTAATGGTATATTTCACCAAGGCTTTGACTTTTATTAAAGCCCTTAATCTCTTATTTTGATCTAACAGCTGTTGCACATCCGCAAAGAAAGGATTTACCCATCACGATGTTGTGACAACCATCGATGCAACAGACAACTCAACACCTCTGTCAAGTGGGATCAATTTCAATTGTTAAATCACAGCCGTTCGATTGAGATGATCTATCAACACACATTTGCTGGGCCCAGTTACTTAAGTCTTAATCGTTCGACATCTTCCTGAAGATCTAACGCCTATCATGTTGCCACAAAGAAAAAGTGTTAGAAAGATATTCATTGCACTTTTGCAACAACCATCTGATCTTCCAGTGGGTAAGGACAGATGATACAGTGGGTCCAATGCCAGGTGTTGTAGATGTGTTTGTTTTTCATTGGTCACAGAAGGATGGTGATGTGGAGGTTGTTAGTGGGGCTGAGGGTTTTAGCACGTGAGAGGGGATGCCATATGTAAGTTGATCTGATGGCTATCATATGTTAGCAATGAAAAGGTGATCAAACATTTGTGATCATGATATTACGACAATCATCAATTTTGTATTAAGCCATGAGTTACCACTGTGGGTCCAATCGGGAGTAACAAGAACATCAACCATTGGATTCTTTCATCTAACGGTAGTGATATATCTAGTTGTCAAGTAGGGTTGGGATGCTGTAGGCTTCAAGTCACCATAGATCTGCCTTGATCTAATGGTTGTCGTATAAATGCAAAGCATACATGCAAAAAGTTTTAGTGATCGTGATGTTGCGAAAACCATTAGATCTCTCTTAAGTGAAGATCAACAGTCCTATTTTAAAGATAGATGAAGATGGTGGATTTGATGCTAGGTGTAGCTGATGTACCTATTTCCAATTGGTTGTCAAGATAGATGATGTGGCTAGATATTTTAAAGGGCTTAGTGGACTGTTTCCAAATAACATGAACCACCCAATGTGCCAAGAGGGAGATTAGATCGATGGTTGTGTTTTAAACCTGGTGGTAGCCATTGTTTTTCAAAATTCAAAATTCTATTTAGGGTTTTCTACAAGGTTTGAAATAGTGAGCCGAAAAGCCATAATGCTGGATCAGATTTGGTCGTATTTGAGCTCGGTTGCAAGTGAAAATGTATGAGTAGGATCATGGTGGTCATCATGTGCTAATTTTGTGTCCTAAGGTGCTTCTACTGAGGAGAAGTTGATATAAAACTCATGCCATCTCTGAAGCAACTTGAATCAATGGGGTTTTTAATGATGATTTCCCTATCCTTGTGAGGTACCTAGCTAGAGTGTTGCTCAGGTTGATGATCCATTTGATCTCAATGGCCTTGTACTTGGTGGCATGTCTTGTCTATATTAATTCAATTATTTGAAAGTGGTTGGGTGTTTTTAATTTTGTCATTAATGATCAGATGCTTGTTGCAATCCTTGTGACAAAAGGATTTTTCATGATTATTCAGGGGTATGGGGAGTTAGGTGTTTTAAAGGACATTTTTGTGAACCCTATTCTCAGTTAGGATTGTAAAATTTTGCTTCAGTATTTGTTAGTGAAAGATAGAAAATTGAAGGTCTAAGTTGTTATTTGCAAGCTTGTATTCTAAGATAAATTGTATCCATAGGCAGGATTCATCATACTTAATACAAATATCTAGTTCTTTTCTCTCCTTTGTGTCAAGTTTTATGAATTTTGAAATTTCTAATTTATTACATAATTGTTTATGTGTGTATCTTCATTCCTAAATTCTGATCTAGGATTAGATTAAATATTGCTCTGGATGGGATATGAGTTCATCCTAATTTGCACAAGGATTCTCTATAAGTAGTAAGGATTTGTGATAGATGTATTTATGGCTATGAATCCTTGATATTTCAGTCTTTGCTTCCTCTTTGTTTTGGAGTTCTTTCCCAATGGATGAGGCACTAGCCTAAGTGAGTATATCTCCTATTAACATGTATTGATCAAGGTTGTTACAATCTAAAAAGTTGAATCAAGAACCAGTTTTAAACTTTTAAATTTGGTTGAGGAGTTGTTAGCTTGTCCATAGCAATGGAGAGTCAATGAATGTTTGGTTGACATTTAGTACTTTCTTTCTATCATCTATTGTTCAAATCCAGTCTTGGTGTTGTAAGAATATTATTTTCACTGGATTAGGTATACCCACCTTAGTTTTGTAGAGCCAGAAGTGCAGAGGGTAGTCTTGTCCCTATAGTTGGTCCAATTTCCTTAAGCCTTATACATTTTGGAACTAACCATTCCTAAAATCTGTCTGAAGATATATTGGTAGCCTAAGAGCATAAGCCATTTTGAAACACCAACAGGTGGCATTGTCCCTTCGCTACCAAGGACATATATTAGGTCTCCTATTCATGTGAGGAGATAGAGAGGTGAGGTACAAGAGAGTTCAATTTTAGTTATTTATTTATTTATTATTGTTGACTATGATTTTTAATTTTTAATTTTTTATTTGTAGAAATTGTAATCACTGAAAAATGGACAAAGAAAATTAAGTAAAAAATCAAAGAAAATCAAAGTAAATCAAGGCAAATCAAGGACAAGATCAAGGCAATTGAATCACAATGAACATTTAGCCAATCAAAATTAAAATCAAGTCTTAATTAAAGATAAATCAAAATTGAGAGCATTTTAATCAAGTTAGATCAAATCAAAGTGCAATTAATTCTATTAATTATATAGTTTTGAATTAAATCAAATCCAACCCATTCAAGGGGTACATGGCTAAATAAATGAATTTAAATCAATTAATAAATCCTAATTTCTCTCAACAACCCAAAAGGGGAGGGGATTCAATCAACCAATAGAATTTGAGGAAAGGCATTCACATGGATCAAGCCAAATTCAATCTCAATCACTCAAAGTGAAAGAGCATCTTGTCCATTGATCTTGTCTACTTGTCCCAAGCTTTTAGGACATAAGTTGTGCATTGTCTTCAAAGGGTGGAACCAAAGACTCAACTCAAGCTTAATCATGATCAACACACCTACACCCCCTACCCTTGCATAAATCTATAAAAGGAAGACCAAAATCCTCATAATTCATAACCACAAATCTAAGAATTGCATAGAACCTCTTGCATTTTATAGCTAGAAAGGCACTTTAAGAGCAATTTAGC
The DNA here is from genome assembly GCA_027943335.1 of Chamaecyparis obtusa. Taxonomy (NCBI): domain Eukaryota; kingdom Viridiplantae; phylum Streptophyta; class Pinopsida; order Cupressales; family Cupressaceae; genus Chamaecyparis; species Chamaecyparis obtusa. The sequence continues at coordinate 703,545 of BSBK01004435.1, forward strand.
ATTTCAATTTGAATATAATTGTTAGCTTTAGCTTAATCTTTATCATTTCTCATTCTAGGAGTGTCATTAATGGTAGCTTGCTGAGAGCTTCTATTAACACTCTTAGATAGAGAGCCATATGATGCTCAATTGATCATTCATTTGCTAAATAGTTGCTATATTGTGGTTTATTTAGTTTCTATTTCATTTATTGCTCAATACTAATTCTATGAAGGTACATTTCCTTGTACACAAAATGGCACCCACCATGGGGCAGGATGCTTCACTTTACTAAACGCTCAGAATTATTTCATTTTTGTTAAATTTTTGCATGCTTAACTCTCAGGTTTTTCAAGAAACAATTCTTTTGACAGCTCAAACGACACTTTTGCAGAGTTAAATGACACTTCTAAGCACTGTTTTAGTGCTTCCACGATGAAGTTGTGTGCCTTTGCCTTGATCAGCAATGCTTCTAAATATTTCTATTCTCTGTCTATTATTCTTACAACACTTTTTCCCTGACTACTGAGCACTTTTTCTCATTTATTTAGTGCTTTTTCTTGATTTTTACCACCTTTGCTTAATTATGCAGTGATTTTACTCTCTGTCTAGGCACTTTTGAGTAGACTGTCAAAATTTCAAATAGCGCTTTCAATCATTTTAATAGCACTTTTAAGCATTTTAATAGCACTTTTAAACATTTAAATAACGCTTTTAAATTTAAATAGCGCTTTCAAGCATTTAAATGGTGCTTTTGCATAAACTATAAATTTTCATTATCTGATTGTGGTAAAATGATTTTCATGACTCTGTAGGATGTTTGATCACAGAAAAATAAAAAAACCAGAGAGCAGATTCAACCAAGAAGGGAAGGCTTTGACTAAGAAAATCAAGGAGAACTTTGCTCACATCAAATCAGTTCTTGAGGATTCACAAGAGGACAATCAAGTTTATGAGAACTATCTTAAGGTTGTAGAAGCATATAAAACTAAGTTTGTCTCAATTGGATTTTCTCACCTTAAATCAAGTTTTTCTTAAAATTTGCAAATAAGGCCTTAGAATCAATTCAATCTTTGCTTCTTCAATTTCATTTTTGGTTTCCTTCATTGTGCCTATTTTTTTTGACTAACTTTGTTGGAGGAAAAGGACATTGGAAAGGAACTATAGCCAAGGTAAGCTAAAAATGGAAAAATCACTCAAAAATGCCCTTAGCCTTTGCTAGCTACAAGGAAAGGTAAGCCTCAAACTAGTGAATTTTTTTCCTTAAATTGTGGCATTTGGTGCTTTCAAGAATCTAGAAATTACAAAACAACCTATCTTTGTTTGTAAAGTTTGGCATTTAGGCCTATGCTCTTCACTTCTTCTAGTGAATCAAAATGCCAAAGGTGTTAAACTTTTTAATTAAGAAGAAAGGTTGAGGAAAAAAAACACATAAAATCAAAGCCCCTTGTTTGTAAAAGAGTAGAAATAATCAATTCTCTCGAGTTAGTGGGCTAGTAATTGAACCTTGTTTATTGTGTTTGGGAAATTAAGAGAAATTTAGGGATATGCTCTTCACCTTTTGGTGAATCAAATTCCCAAAAACTAGTTCTTAACTCCATTTCCTTGCTTTACATGAACATGCTAGAACATTAGTGGGCTCACCTCCTGAGAATTTACCTTAATGAGGCCGGTGAGAGGGACAACCCAAAGTGGGATACACTTTCTTTTTCTACGAGAATCCAACCCACTATAAAACAAAATGCATACATCCTTAATGGGGTGTGTGACAAAAGGATACTAAATTTTTGAACTTCCTCGAGTAGTCCTCACGGATTGCACAAAACTCCAATATACAGGTGGTGGGAAGCCTCTTAATATACTTGGAGGATAAAATTTTAATATCCATTTTGAATGGAATCTTGATTAAATCCTTGTTATCTTAGCAAGCCTACCTCATTAGAGCCATTTAAAAGCCAAATTTGACCTTAGGTAGATTGCTTGGAAGAATTTCTTGTGATAATTGATAAAATTATTGTGTTGTTATTGAAGGTCTTTGATTGTAAAAATAAAACATCCATTAAGATCCAAAAATCAATTAACAATAAAGATTCAAAAGAATATTCTATTCACAAGAATTCAAGAAATGGAAAAAGAAATGGAAACATTATCCAACCAATTCTCATTAAGAACATTGTTTCCTTACCTCTATGATCAACAAAACCTCATGAACACCATATCTTTGATAATTCAAAATTTGATAAAAAAGAATATCATGAAAACCCTATATTTGATAAAAAAATATCCTAATGATAAACCAATATTTGATGAAGAACCTATTTTAAAATATCAAGAGAATCTCATCTTTGATCAAGGAAATCAAGATGAATTAGTCCCATCTCAATAATATTTATCAAATGGCAACTCTTTGAGAAACACAAATACATCCAAATATCCTTGGGATAGATCATTTACTCCTTTGGGACAATCTTATGAATTAGCTTTGGAAAAACTCCTTGAAAATGATCTCATCACGTTGCCTCAAATCACTTCATGTGGTTTTATCTTTTTGAGTAAATATTGTGCATATCATAGACATAATGAGCATGAAAATTCAGATTGCATGGAGTTGAAACATAAAATCCAAAATCTTATTGATGATGACATAATTGAAATTGAAAATCCTAATGAATCATCTAATGAAGATACTACTCTCAAGAAAGATCAAACTTATGAACAAATGTCTAGTAGTGGTCCTTTTATAGCTTTCACCTATCCCACCATTCCTCCATTTAATATAGAAGTGAAGCTATCCAATATTCCTCCATCAAACAAAGATACAAATTTTTTTCATAATGACTATGTATACCCTCAAGGGCTACATCTAAAAGAGATCCAAGCTAACCTACGTCTTGCTACAAACTTCTTTCATGCTTCAAAGGTTATAGATTCCAAGTCTTCATGTGCTACAATGCCTATTGTACCTATTTCAAATGAACATCCATCATCCCTTCAAGAATCCCTCATGTGGATCCAAACTCCTACATTGTCCTTAGAAGTGGCTCCATGTCAAGAGACTAATCAAAATTGCAAAGAAACAAATCTTATGAAGGATCGAGATCAAGATAATATCCCTCCTTATCCTATATTTGACCATCCCAAGAATCCCATGATGAATCCTTCATACCCTTCCATTTATTTCAAGAAGATATCCTTCCATCTCAAACACCCCATATTCCTTCACCTCCTTTATCATACCCATATCCTAAGCAATATCAAGGTATTCCTTCCATCTCTAATGAACTTATCAAAAATCAAAATAAAAGTATTTTTCCTAGGCTATCAAAAGATCCTTGTCAAGATCAAAGTACCCCAACATCCACTTTTCATAAGCCTCCATATCTATCTCAAGATTCAAGTGCTCCTATCAAAGTCACTCCTATCAAAGCTACATATAAGCCTATTGGTACAAAGATAAATTCAAAAGACAAAAGCCTTGGCCATGAACTCAAAATAAAGATGTTGATATCCATCCCACATCCCATTTACCTCCATTTTTGCATAAGCATATTCCTTATACATCCTCCAAATCCATCCTTGGTCCCTATATCCCATAGTTGAAACCTTTAGATCTTCCATCCATATTGGGTCCCTATATCGCTCCATCAACCTTTCCTACCATCCTTATCCCACAATCCACTTACCCTATACCCTATAAATATCAACAAAGACATACATACTTGAGAAACCAAACACCCATCCATATGAACCCATCCATATGAACCAACCATATCAATCTTATTCATCAACCAATCCCAAGTCCTTTGGAAGAAATTTGAATGTGCAACATAAAAATTAGAAATCCAAGAATCCACTTATGTATGAAGATCACTATGTCCAATATAATAAACATGTGAATGAAAGAAAAAGAGAAATATTCAAGAGACCACAAAGGTCTATCAAGTAAAAATAAAAATCAAAGAAAATGTGGGTTCCTAAATCCCTCATCAAAGAAATGCATTCTAAAGCATCCAAAAAGAAAGAAGAATCAAAGAAAGTGTGGATTCCCAAGTAATTTTTGAAGGACTTACACACAAAAGAGAAATCAAAGTTGACATTCAAGCTTCCAAAGGCTTCCACTTCACATTCTCCCAAACATATTCCATCTCATCCATCCATTTTGAGTCCTTGTGTCCTAAGATCTGTATCCTCTCTTAAATCAAAATCCCAAGCTATTTCACCCATTTTTCCTCCATTATTCCACTACCCTTCAAGGTGTGTATTGATGTTGATCTTGATAGTACTTCTTATCCTCCTATTCATTATCCTTCCATTCCCTTTTTCATGCCCACATATGGAAAGACTTATTATCCTCTCATTCATTATCCTTCCATTTCTATTATCCAATCCATTGCATAAATCTTTAGCCACCCTTTACCTTATCCACCATATCACATTTCCATCACCATATCAACATCTTTGAGCATAGATTTCATAAGCCTTGGCTCATCATATCATACCTTTTCAAGTAGTATACAAAGAGCATGAGGCTTGAGTCCATCCAAAAAGAGAAAAAAATTGAAAAAAAAAGAAGAAAAGAAAAGAAATCCATCCTATGGTGAAAATCACTTCTTGTGACATCTTGGAAAATTACCATGATGAAAACATGGCAAATAGGCATCATGCGTAATTCCTCTCTCTTGAACTCTATAATTGGGAGCAAATTTCATCCATCATATCCTCCATCTTTCTACCATTGATCTCACTTACATCCGTACTCCATCTTTCACTTTTGATCTTGACAAGGTTGAACATATCCATGAGCATTAAGTATCTTGACATGAGTTATCCTATCCATCAACCTATTCACTTGTTACATTCACGCTACCTTATCATGATCTTGTTGATCCTAAAGCCACCTTCATTATTCCTAAGAAGCCTTCCCAAACCCCAAACCATTCACTCATAGCCTTCACCACCCCTTTATCATGATTGTGTGATCCTATCCACATTGATCCCTTGATCTTGATCCAAATGAAGAATAAAAGAGATAATTTTTTTTTAAATGTTATAAAAAATCTCTTGATATGTCCATTCCTTTGGATCATTGTCATGACACCAGGTCATTATTCCATATTCTATCCAACACCGCATCATTGGCCTGTATTGAGATATTATTTTTCCCTAGCTTGGATAATCTTGAGGAGATGGTCCTATGGGTAACACACTTGCTTCATCCATCATGGCCTATTCATTGGTGAATCATTAGTTGACAAATCCATCTTTCATGTCCTATACCTTGCTAGACATTGGGGGAAATTCAATGTGATCTTGCTTAAGAACTAGAAATCTCTAAAAAATCCAAAAAAGTCAAAAATCTCTAAAAAAATCCAAAAACATAAAAAATCTCTAAAAAATTCTAAAAACATAAAAAATCTCTAAAATTCCAAAAACATCAAAAAAATTTAAAAATCCAAAAAACATAAAAAATCTCTAAAAATTGAAAATCTTTAAAAAATCTAAAAGATTGCATATCTAAAATTACTCTCAAAAGTTGCATTGCCCAACAAAGCACTATCTTTTCCAAATCAAAATGGGGGCACCAATCCAAATTCAACGAGCTTAGCAAAGCAAACATCAATTGGCTCAAATAATTGCATCAAGATTGAAAAATGGCTACACTTGAACTTATTGATCAATATTACATTTCAAACATCCAAATACTTGATCTAAACAATAACATTTGACAAATCAAATCAAAATCTAAAAAGCTTAATCAAATCAGATCAAAATCTAAAAAGGATTAAACATAACTAAGGATCAAAGTGGATGAAGTTTTTGAAATATGGATCTACAAACAAAAGCAAAAATGTTCAAAGTGTTACTAAATATTTGGAATCATGTCTTTTTAGAAAATCGATGATGATTGACTAGATGAGAAATGATGAAGACATGATATTTTCTTAATTTCTTCTTCAGTTCTTGTCAGGTTGATTCATAGCAGTATGAAAATCCGTCTAATGACATGATCATCAAAGAATCATTGAGGACATTTGTATGTGAAAGGGATCAATTCTTTGTTTGTTTACTTGCAATTATTAAAATCTGAGGAAAGAGGTATTCATATCATCATGGTTAAACCAGTGAGGGTTGTACCAATTTCATGTTCCAAAATCTCGATGATGAAAATAAGCTTCCTAATCCTGAATAGCGACAGTTAGTTGCATCCATAAAGATTAATTGCATGTTAGTTTGCATGGGTTGATCCTTTTTCTCGATATATGTAAGGAAAGCTAAAGGGGGTGGAGTTATCATCATCAAAAGACCAAATCATGATACATCAAATGATCAATGATATCATCAATGGTACATCATCAATGTCTATAGCAGAATAAATCAAGGAAATATACATCATCAAAGGTCCACCAATATAATCAAAGTCTTGACCAACATCATCAATGTTTGAAGTATCCATCATCAAAAATCATGTTCAATCTAATCATCAAAGGTACATCAACATCATCAAGATACATCTTCAAATGTTTGATCCATCAAATGATTCATGCTACATCAAGGAAATCATCAATAATAAATCACATTGATCAACTAGGGGAAACCTAACTCTATCCATCACCGATATCTATACCTGCATCTACACCAACAGATGAGCCTTCTATCAATCCTTAATTTTGCATCATGAGAACATCCAATCAGCTCCATATCATCAAAACATCTAATCATATCATATATAAAAAATCAATCAGTCAAATCATCCAATTGATCATCTAACATCAATCAAGTTATCCTATCATCCATTTTATCATCTTGAGCGCATCAAATCTCCTAACTCTATATCTTGAGGAAGGAAAATCAATGTTTTGTCTCTCTAGATCTTGAGAGCGAAAAATCAACCCATCAACTTATCCTATCAAATTGACATCAACATCAACCAAGTGATTCTGACTGACATCAAATGATACCAAACCATCATCAACTTATTTGGAGCATCAACAACATCTTATCAATCAAATCTTTTCTCATCAAATTCTCTCATGATCAGGGCATTTTCAAATTTTTATATCAGGAAATAAATTGAATTTTCCCAATCTCAACCAAATCATCCAAAATCATTTCAATTCATTTCCTGAGGGGGCATACCATCAGATAATAATCAGCATCAACAAGATCATTATCGACAATCAAGAGACCGACCATCAAATCAAAGCGAAAGCTTTTATCAAAATTTTTTTTGTAAATCAATCGACTGGGGCATCACATTGGAATCAATCATCAAATCATAATTTTACATTAGAATCTTAAATCATATCAAAGATCCATCATCAGAAAAATCATTAGAATGAACATCGAAGTATCACATCAATTGAAGGAACATCCTCAGAACTGCATCAATCTCATATCAGATATCAAGGATCGACCATCAAAAGAAATCAAATGAACATCAAAGATTGACCATCAACAAAATCAAGACCTATCATCAAGCAAGATCAGAGTATTGTTTGAATTGACACACTTCACACGTCAACTCAAAGAGGGGCATTTGTAATCACTGAAAAATGGACAAAGAAAATTAAGTAACAAATCAAAGCAAATCAAAGTAAATCAAGGCAAATCAAGGACAAGATCAAGGCAATTGAATCACAATGAACATTTAGCCAATCAAAATTAAAATCAAGTCTTAATTAAAGATAAATCAAAATTGAGAGCATTTTAATCAAGTTAAATCAAATCAAAGTGCAATTAATTCTATTAATTATATAGTTTTGAATTAAATCAAATTCAACCCATTCAAGGGGTACATGGCTAAATAAATGAATTGAAATCAATTAATAAATCCTAATTTCTCTCAACAACCCAAAAGGGGAGGGGATTCAATCAACTAATAGGATTTGAGGAAAGGCATTCACATGGATCACGCCAAATTCAATCTCAATCACTCAAAGTGAAAGAGCATCTTGTCCATTGATCTTGTCTACTTGTCCCAAGCTTTGAGGACATAAGCTTTGCATTATCTTCAAAGGGTGGAACCAAAGACTCAACTCAAGCTTAATCATGATCAACACAACTACACCCTCTACCCTTGCATAAATCTATAAAAGGAAGATCAAAATCCTCATAATTCATAACCACAAATATGAGAATTGCATAGAACCTCTTGCATTTTATAGCTAGAAAGGAATTTTAAGAGCAATTTAGCATTTCAATTTGAATATAATTGTTAGCTTTAGCTTAATCTTTATCATTTCTCATTCTAGGAGTGTCATTAATGGTAGCTTGCTGAGAGCTTCTATTAACACTCTTAGATAGAGAGCCATATGATGCTCAATTGATCATTCATTTGCTAAATAGTTTCTATATTGTGGTTTATTTAGTTTCTATTTCATTTATTGCTAAATAATAATTCTATGAAGGTACATTTCCTTGTACACAAAAACCATATAAATTAAGTAATCTAACTTGGGGTTTTATTTTTATGTTTGAATGCGGGATCCATCAGAATCAAAGAGTACTTCAAAGAGGCTGCATTTTGATGATCCACCAGTAGAATAGGATGTCCTAGAAATATTTGTAGTTTAAATTCTTATTTTGATATGCCATATGACACATTTTGAGATGGTGTATGCCACATTGTATCTAGATATGTTGATTTTGTAAATATATACAAAATTATTGTTCATTTTGATATATATGAAACTTGATATTTGATCCAAGTTTTTAACTGTGTGTTCATTTATTTTTTGTTAGTATGTAAATATGCTTGTGTGTGTGTACTCATTTGTAGGATTTATGCCTTAATTATATTCATGTATATTCAAGTACATTCTTCATAACCTAAATTCATGTGTATGGGCTACGTGCATGACTTAAGTGAATTCATGTGTATGCTTTATAATCTATGTGCTACATGTATGCTTCATGACTTAAGAAAATTTATGTGTACGCTTTATGTTCTATGTGTGTTCACATGTGTAATTCATCATTTAAGTGAATTCAAAATTTAGGTGCTACATTGTATTCATGTGTATCTGATGCTCTCAACCAAGAAAATCCTTCAAAGTTCACTTCACAAATTTAGTGATCACCTTGTCAAATCAACTCTTATGCAATGTATCATGTTAGAACTCTATTATACATGTCAAAGACACATCATTCCATGAGAATTAGTAAGCACATTCACAGAATGATGCTTCTACATCAAGATTTTATCAAATTGTTAGTGAGAAAACAATGATATATCATTCTAGGTACCAAATCCTCCTTTCTAGGGTCTCTAGGCCAGGGCTTGTTCACAAAGACTCTTGCAAATCTCTCTAGATCCCCCCAATAGATCTAACACATCCATATAGAACCTAATCGCATATATCCATCAAAATACATACTCATCCATTGGACTATATGATTACAACAATGACTAGTGCTACTTCATGCACCTTCAATCAACATTTACAACCATTTGTGGTCTCTCCATGATGCAAAGGCATTTTAGGGTACCCAGTAGATCTGCATGTAGGTGTGTTGTTTGGCCAGTGTTACTTGGTTGCAGCCTTGACCGACAATCTCTGTCATTGTAGGAAGCTTGGTCGCTGAGGAGAACTCAATAATCTATGGCACTCAGTAAAAGTGTTACTCAGTGATGCCTGCGGTGCTCGGTCAACATTGGTGTTCGGTGATGCTTGGCATGCTTGATTATTTCACTAGTGCTCGGTTGTTCCAATTTACTAACTGGAGTTTTGTGTGATTTTTTGGGCCAACCTGGTGCATTTATTGTTGGTACCTATTGTTACAGGCCGACATGTTGTATTTAATAATTGTAAGGCTATTAAGACCTGACTTGTATTGCATTTAATATTTGTTGGGGAAGTTAATGGTTTCATCTAGCCAACTTGTGGCTAATGATTAGTATTTAAGGGATGTTTGGGTAGTTTTTTAGGCATGACTTAGAGGTAGCAGATCTAGATGATCAGATAGGAGACTTTGATAGCAAATTTGAGTGGCAAAGTTGTGGAAAAGATCCTGTGAGATCTTGTAGATCAGATTGATTTCTCATAGCTTGTTTGTAGTAGAGCTAGTGGTTGAGGCTTGGAAACAAGGAGATTTCTTGGAGGCTTGTGAGCTCAAGTTTAGATCTACCTTAGGGTTTTCATCAATTGCCGATAGTTTTTAGAGCTAGACTAGCTAGAGTTGTATTGGATCTTGTTGATCTTGCAGAATTACTTCTGATTATAATTGGCCCTAACCCAGAAGGCCTTATAGTTGGGCATGTTATTGAAAATTTGTTAAAACAATTGTTGTGTTGAGTTATTCACTGTGTTGTTCTGAAGCTGCAAGGTTTGGACTGTCCTTAATTGGATCCTCCCTCCCTTGGTCTGCATCAGGTGGTATCAGAGCAGAGTTGATCTTGTGGAGTGAAGGTTTACCTAGCAAGGCTGATCTTGCAAAGTTGATCTTGTTGGTGAAGAGAGCATATGATCTGGGTTGTAGATCCATAGCACTAAACTTGTGGAATTTTTCCCTAGTTGTTTGTGCAAGGTGGAAGGTTGATTTGACTTGCATACAACTTGGAGATTGCCAAAAGATGGTTGGTGTAGGGTTTGCTGCAGAGGGTTTCTCTTATCTTCAAGGATGCCTCTTAGAAGATTGGACCCTAGAGTAATTGTAGATCTCTATGATACTGTGGAATCTAGGATTACAAAGAAGGTGAAATTAGATTTCAAATCTGAGATGGAGTTGATGAAGAACGACATGGTCATCGAGATCATGAAAGTTTTTACTTGTGTACCCTAGAATGTTGGTACTGAAGATGGATATGAGGAAGCTTTTGAAGACTTTGAACCTGCTGGATCTAGTGGTGATGACTAGAGGGATAGATCTGGTGAAGATAGAACTGCTTGGTTGCCTAGATCTAGAGCTCGGTTAAGTAATAGTTACCGAATGGAAGTTTCTACTTTCTCTGGTACTTTGAAGCTCGAGAATTTGATTGATTGGATTGGTGAACTTGAAGATTTATTTGAGCTGGAAGAAATTGAAGATCCTCTTCAGGTGAGATTAGCACAAACAAATTTGAAAGGATATGCCGCTCTTTGGTGGAAAGAACTACAAAGAGATAGAGAAGATGAAGGTGAAATGAAGATCAATCAGTTGCGGTTGATGGTGACAAAATTGAAAGCTAAGTTCATACCAGTGGAATATGAGCTTGACCTATTTAAGAAATTACAGAATCTAAAATAGAAAGATTTATTTGTTGAAGATTATACCGAGGAGTTCCACAAACTTACTATTCAATCTGGACACCGAGAGCTTGGTAAGGAAAAGGTAGCTTGGTATGTGAATGGTTTGAGATTCAATATTCAGGATGAGCTTGGTATGCTGAAGATTGATTCTTTTGAAGATGCTTATCAGTATGCTCTGAAGGCAGAAGATAAGTTGAAGAGGAAACAACATAGTAACTCCTGAGGGAAGGAAAAGATTGATCACTTGGTGAAGGATAAACTGACTGATGCAAAAGATGAACAGAAACTTGTGGAACCAAATAAGAAGACATGTAGAGTTATCTTTAAAGGTACTTGCTATAACTATGGAGAGGAAGGACACTATTATTTTGAGTGTACACAGAAGAAGCTTGGTGAATGACGAACTTCTGTGGTAAATGAGAATGAACCTAAATCTGAGGACTTGCTACTTTGGTGAACATTTCTTGATATAAAGATGGAACCTTGTCAGAGGAGTAACTTTTTCAGGACTCGGTGCAAGTTGAGAGGTAAACTTTGTGATGTTATTGTTGATAGTGGTAGTACTAATAACCTTGTTGCTAAGGACATGGTTTAGAAACTTGGGTTGAAAAGAATGAAGCATCCTTGTCCTTATAGAATTGGCTGGCTACAAGATGTTCATGCTCTAGAAGTAAGAGAACAATGCTTTTTTGATGTTAAGATTGGCCAGTATAAGGATCTTGTGTTATGCGACATTGTGGAAATGAATAGTTGTGATATATTGCTCGATAGACCTTGGAAATATGATTGTAGAGCTATGTATGACTATGTCAGAAATGTGTTTACTATTGAGAAGGATGACATGAAGTTTTCCATGATGCCTTTACTGGATACAATGCTCGGTAGGAGAAGCCTGAGTATTGGTAGCTGAATTGAGTTGGTGGATCCTAAAGGTGTGGTTGATCAGTGTGAAGGACATACCTGTGTGTTGTTGAGGAAAGACTTGAAGAGATAGAGGAAGCTGAAGTGGAAGAGTATGAAAATTGAAAAGGTGGAGGACTTGTATGTGAAGAACCAGTTCAAGGTTTATGTGCTAAATCCCAAAAGATGTTATTCTCACATATGAATATCTTTTTGAACCTGGGGTGTTTAATGTAGGGGAATTCTAGGATACTCGGTAGATCTACATGGAGGTGTGTCATTTGGCTGGTGTTACTAAGTTGCAGCCTTGATCGAAGGTCTCATTCATTATAGGAAGCTCAGTTGCTGAAGAGAACACGGTAATCTTTGGCGCTCGGTGAAAGTGTTACTTGGTGATGCCTGTGGTGCTTGGTCGACACTGGTGCTTGACGATCCTTGGCATGCTTGGTTATTTTACTGGTGCTCGGTTGTTTTGGTTTACTGACTAGAGTTTTGTGTGATTTGTTGGGCTGACTTGGTGCATTTATTGTTGGTAGTTGTTGTTACAGGCCGACATGTTTTATTTAATAATTGTAAGGCTATTAAGACCTGACTTGTATTGAATTTAATATTTGTTGGGGGAGTTAATGGATTCATCCAACCAACTTGTGGCTAATGATTAGTATTTAAGGGATGTTTGGGTAGTTGTTTAGGCATGACTTAGAGGTAACAGATCTGGATGATTAGATAGGAGACTCTGATAGAGGATTTGAGTGGTGAAGTTGTAGAAAAGATCCTGTAAGATCTTGTAGATCAGATTGATTTTTGATAGTTTGTTTGTAGTAGAGCTAGTGGTTGAGGCTTGGAAACAAGGAGATTTCTTGGAGGCCTGCGAGCTCAAGTTTAGATCTACCTTAGGGTTTTCATCAGCTGCTGATAGTTTTTAGAGCTAGACTAGCTAGAGTTGTATTGGATCTTGTTGATTTTGTAGAATTACTTCTGATTGTAATTGGCCCTAACCCAGAAGGCCTTACAGCTGGGCATGTTATTGAAAATTTGTTAAAACAATTGTTGTGTTGAGTTATCCATTGTGTTTTTCTGAAGCTTCAAGGTTTGGACTATCCTTAATTGGATCCTCCCTCCCTTGGTCTGCATCACTCCACCACCATATATCCTGCATATCCCTGCAACCAAACACTATTGTACAAGACACTAGTTAATTCCTTTCCTTCAAATGCCAATAAAATGATGCAATATGGACATGGAAGTGATAAAAATATAATAGACAATTAATTTAATCCATTTCAAATCATAGACACATTCCACAATGCATTCAAATGATTATCCTTGGTCTCTTTACATTTTCCACTAACCCTTTATGGGCATGTCCTCATCTCCCTTGGAGCAGAAACATATGTTCATTATGGGCACAAACTGATGCTTCCACCATGTCTTGTTGGGTAGGTTTACTATAGGAATGGTCCCACTTTTCCTCTTGAAACACCAAAATGCTTGCCAACATATGCAATGGTGCTTAGTGCACCTTGGGGATACTTTGGTATAGAATGTTTGCAAATGTTCTAGTGAATTAGTGATCGAAATGGGGTTGTCACTAGTGTTTACCACCCAGCTGAAGCTAATGGCATAGACCATTCAGTGGTTGGAAGAACAGTTTGGAAGAAATCTAGTGGTGCAACTTTCAATTGACCCTCACTACAAGTTTTGGCATCAAGAGAGATTAGAATGCCAAATTCAAACAAATTAAAATCTCCCATAAAGGAGAGAGGTTATTGTAGGCCTCATAAAAATGATCCTGTAGCATTTCATGGTTTGTAGATACCTCTCACAAGGTTTGAGATACAAGCCTCAAAATATCTCTACCCAATTGTGCTTAGTACATCTTGGGGACACTTTGGTCCTACATGGTCACGAATGTTCTAGTGACTTTATGGTGGAAATGGGGTTGTCACTAGCATTTACTCACTCATCTAGAGAAAATTGAATAGTCCATTTGGAGCCAGGATGAACAGTTTGGAAGAAACCCAGTGGTACAACTTTCAACTGACCCTCAATACAAGTTTTGACATCAAGCGAGATGGGCATGCCATATTCAAACAAATTTGAATATCCCAGAATGGAGAGAGGTTATTGTAGGCCTCAAAAACATGGTCTTGTAGCATCTCATAGTTCACTGATACCTTGCATGGGGTCCAAGATATGAGCCTTGAAAGATCACTACCCAGTCGTGCTTAGTGCACCTTGGGGACACTTTGGTCCAGCATGGTCACAAAAGTCACTAGTCGAAACGGGGTTGTCACTAGAATCTACCCACCCAACTTGAGCTAATGGATCTAACCATTTGGTGCCAGGATGAACATTTTGGAAGAAACCTAGTGGTGCAACTTTCAATTGACCCTCACTACAAGTTTTGGCATCAAGTGAGATTGGCGTGCAAAATTAAAAAAAAATTAAATCTCCCAAAATGGAGAGAGGTTATTGTAGGCCTTAGAAACATGGTCATATATCATCTCACAATTCACCAATACCTCTCATGGGGTCTGAGATATGAGGCTCAAAAGATCATTGCCCAATCATGTTTAGTGCACCTTGGGGACACTTTGGTTCGACATGGTCACAAACGTTCTAGTGACTCAGTGGTCAAAATAGGGTTGTCATTAGCATTTACCCACCCAACCAAAGATAATTACATAGACCATTTGGTGCTAGGATGAATGGTTTCGAAGAAACCCAGCGGTGCAACTTTCAATTGACCCTCACTACAAGTTTTGGCATCAAGCGATATTGTCTTGCCAAATTTAAACAAGAATCTCCCAGAATGGAGAGAGGTTATTGTAGGCATTAGAAACATGGTCCTTTTGTATATCATGGTTTTCAAATACCTCTAACAAGATCTGAGATACGAGCCTTGAAATATCACTACCCAATCGTGCTTAGTGCACCTTGGGGACACTTTGGTTCGGCATGGTCACAAACGTTCTAGTGACTCAGTGGTCAAAATAGGGTTGTCACTGGTGTTTACCTACCCAACCAGAGATAATGGCATAGACCATTCAGTGCTAGGATGAATGGTATAGAAGAAACCTAATGGTGCAACTTTCAACTGACCCTCACTGCAAGTTTTGACATCAAGAGAGATTGGCCTTCCAAATTAAAAAAAAATTGAATATCCCAGAATGGAGAGAGGTTATTGTAGGCCTTAGAAACATGATCTTGTAGCATCTCATAGTTTGCCAATACCTCTCATGGGGTCTGAGATATTAGCCTCAAAATATCACTGCCCAATCGTGCTTAGTGCACCTTGGAGACACTTTGGTTTGACATGGTTGTGAACGTCTAGTGACTCTGTGGTCGAATTAGGGTTGTCACTAGTGCTTACCCGCTCAATTGGAGCTAATGACACATTATGTTTGGTGCCAGGTGTAATACCCTAAAAATGGGCTATAAGTTCATTAACCTCTTACATCTTCAAATCGAACGAAATCAACATCAAAGTCCTAGCCTAAGGAACATCTGCACATTAGTTTATCAAAAATTAATTTTATCCTAATTCTGCATTAGAGAATATTCCTTGAAATATTCCTTATTTATCCTAATTATCTTTGATTTAATAATTATTTGGCGATAAATCTTATTTATCCTAAAGTTTGATAAAATTAAATATTTTGAATATTTTATTAATCAGATTTAATTCTGTCACTTAATTATTTAATTAGATTTAATTCTATTTATTCCTAAATTGTATTATTTAATTTTGACAATAAATAAAAAATCTCATGACTAATTGATTAAATTCTTATTTAATTAATTAATTTCAATTGTCAATTTTTAATAATATAGTTTTTGAATAAAGTTTGATTTAATAATTGATTAACCCATGCATCAGTTATTCTTAAATTTAAAAATTAGTTAAGTTGAGAATAAATCACTTTATTTTTAAATTAATTTATAATTAAATCATGCATAATCAGAAAAGTAGTCAACTAGAAATCAACAACTAATTTTAAATTTAAACTCAACATGCACATGTGAGTTGAAATTTGATCTAAACTCTATTTTGAGATAAAAACTGCTTTTGCATGATTTTTGTGAGTTAATTATCTCTGATTTCTTGTTAACTCAAAAATCAACCCGAGTTTATCAAGAGTGATTTATGGCTTTTCTCATACATCCTCAAGCCCTGGATTTCTATAAAAACAAGGCTCAACTCTTCACAATTACAACCCTCGAATTTGCACAATTACTTTGGAAAATTTTCAATTGAAGGATTAAGCACTTGCGATAGGCGATTTGTGAGATCTTTCATTATTGGTCATAGCTTTTCATAGTTTTTATATCATAGCATTCATTCATTCATTCCTATCATTCTTAGATTAAATCTGCATATCATTTCGATTCATTCTAGATTAGATTCATTCAAGTTTTTCATTCTAGTTGCATACAAAATCCAAAAAAATAGATTAATCTGCATTCATAGAGTTTCTCATTCTTTTGCATTCAAATCCTTCATTTAGGTGTTGCATTGTCACTGATCTTGATTTCAATCTGAGAACATCATACTCGCACCTACTAGAAGGCAGTAAATCATCTGGTTAGCTTAGTTTCAGTTACTTACATATTTCAATTTTGCTAACCTCTAATGTTTTACTGAAGTGTTGTGTCTATAGCTAGGTACAATTTTCACACACACATTTTTGGTGCCCACGGTGGGGCCTTGAAATGGGTTTCCATTTCATTTCTATCAATTTCTATCTATTTTCTATCATTTTCTGATCAATTTTGTGATTTTATTCTCTGTCCGTACAACTTTCATACGAGTTTTGTCAGAAACTCATGCCAGGACCCTCTAAGTGTCATACGACATTAGGCATTTTTGAGGCTCATATTAGCAACTACAAATTATCATTTGGAGGCTTCTTTGTCATATGAGAGGATACCCACTATCCTACAAGTTTTCAGAAAGTCATGCCAGAGGTGACCCACTATCATATGAGGTTTAGATTGTCGTATGAGAGGTAACCCTTTGTCGTACAAGTTTTGATACCAGGATTCAATTGTCATTTCAGATTTTTAGGCAGTTTGTCAGATTTGATTTTTAGATTTGGACTAACGGCTAAACCTAACAATTGAACTCTATTGTTTTTGATTGATATTTCCTTATTCTAATTGGGAAATCTAAACTAAATTGCTGAAACAGGTAAAATATACTAAGTGCGTTGTGAGGAATTTAGGTATTCTTCTACAACTGATAACACTTTGATTTGGACATTTAAAATGAACTCTCTTGTGTCAAGCTTGTGTGACTTTTCCTGCTTTCATATCACAGACTTCAATTTTTGGGCTATAAAATGAACATAGATTTGCTTTTTGCATATCGATTACACATAGTAAATAGGCCCTATGAACACTATTTATGGATGATCTTGATAGAGTGGGCTTCTTTTTCTTGTTCACACGTGCAAAGCTCTTCTTGACAAAATGATCCCCTTGTAGGTAGGGAGGATACTGAGATTGTCTTGCGTTCTACTGCATTTTTGAGTCTTCAGCTTTTGATTGATACATTCTCTCTCTGGAGAGATTGATAGAGCATAAGTTTTCTACATCACAGATTTTGGTGAGATAATTTTAGTCTTAGCGTGTCAGATTAATCTATTTTCTTTGTTTTGGTGAAGTGAAGAGGGTAGGGGATTATGCTCTACTTCCTTTTTGGATAGTACCGGAAACCCAGATCCTTGAATTCAATCTAGTCCCCCTATGGTATCTTTTGTGAGTCACCTTTAGAGAGGGTTAACCATAGTGGACATTCTCTTAATTGGGTCAACCACGTAGATAGAACCTTAAGCGATAATAGCCATTTTTGCCATGGTAGCAACAGCCGCTATATAAATGTCCTTGTGGAGGAAATCTTCACATGTATGGTCTCTTGTTGGGCTGTCAGATCTCCCTAGCAGCTCCTAATTGATTAAATTCTTGGACTATGTCAAAACCCCAGTGCGCTTGGATTGGAGTTTTCCCTCTTGAGATCACAAAATTTGCAAAGTCAGACCATTACTAAAAAACCTAGCGAGGCCAAATTTTTCATTTTCTAGGAATATGTGCATTATTGAAACACTTTTTGGAACATACACAACTAGCATTCCTAGGGATTAGCACATTAAGTCACTTGATTGTTCATGCGCAGGGTTGCTTTGTCCCCTGTTCATTGTTTTCAGACGTGCTTGAAATCACTTGCCTATTTTTTGCGTGCTTGTTTACTTGGTTATTGAAAATGAACAATCCCAAAATGAACTTCAAATTTGGATAGAAAAACTTGCAAACACACTGATTCTGAAAATTGAAAATTTGCAAAATTTGACACAAAAATTCCTTTCTAGAGTCAAAAGTCATCCCACAGGATCCGAAAGTCGTACGAGTTTTTCCAAAAGTCATTTTAGAACCCCCCAATTGTCGTATGGGAGCCTATACATTGTTGTATGAGCTTTGTTAGAAAAAGTCAAGAAAATTAAACCTTGGTGTCAATTGTCATACAAGTTTTGTCAACTATCATGCTAGAGCTTACCCAGACTCATATGAGCTTGGAGAAAATCATATCAAAATTTTCAAAACATTGTCAGAAACTTGTCAAATTTGTCAGGAATCCATTTTTTGCAGCCTATTTCTAGATTCTGTCAAAATATTCATTATGTCAGGAATAGAGTAGAAACTAGAAAGAATTCAATCATTTTCCTAAAGTGGTCTCTTGAGTTTGATCTAGCCTTTTGATTTATCAATTTGAGTCTTTTTCATCTTGTGTCAAAACCTTGTCAAAATTATCTTCAATTCAATCTTTGTCTCAAAATGGCTAAGTGTTGCAAGCTCATGTCCACCATCTTTTGGGTGTCTACCCATACTACTAGGGCACAATATCCTTCATTTACATCTGATCTATCTTCAATCAATCCAATCTTGACAAGGTTGCATCATTTGATCTTCTTGAATCAATCCATTCTTTAGTTGTATTAATCTTTCTCTCTTGCTCCACCTAAGGTTAATGGTGGAAACCAAAGCTTCATCACAACAAAAAAAAGGAGAAAAACCCAAAATCTCTTCAGAGACATCTTCTATGATTGCTCAGACCATTCATCAATCCTTCGACACAACTAAATTTGTAGAAGACACTCTTGGAAATATTTACTTAATAGGTGGTTACGTCACCCCTCCTACATCAACCCATGTAGGCCATCAAGAGAATCCTCATCAATCAA
This sequence comes from Chamaecyparis obtusa, assembly GCA_027943335.1. NCBI lineage: Eukaryota > Viridiplantae > Streptophyta > Pinopsida > Cupressales > Cupressaceae > Chamaecyparis > Chamaecyparis obtusa. Next base: position 722,893 of record BSBK01004435.1, read on the forward strand.
CCCCTAGTAGTTCTCTCAACAACACTATGTCTCAAGGAGGAGGCACAAGCCAAGGTTCCCAAGGACATCAATCACAACATGGTTTGGATCAAGAACCCACACCTTCTGAAATTTCTCGATATCAAAATGATGATGACTTCAAGAAAATGATGAGGCATTTCTTGAAGGAAGATAGAGAAACATACTTCCTAGAGTTAGCTCGTAAAGGGGCTAAACTTCCTCCCAACTTTAATGTTGAAGATATCATTATGCATGAGGAAGAAACTCCAATCACTGCTATGATGAAATAGATGCATTCCATGCAAGTCAAACTCAACAAACTCAAAAAATAAAAGGAACCTAAGGAATTCTCCATGGAGGCCCTATTCCCTTTTCCATTTGATAAAGACTTGTACATGCCTCCATTCCCTAAACGAGTGGAAATACCTAAATATGATAAGTATGATGGAAACTCTGATCCTCAAGATCATGTCAGAGAATTCTATACTCAATCTATGGAGTTCATGCACCAACCAACCTATCTAATGCATCTTTCCCTCGATCTCTGGGAGGGTCAGCTATTCATTGGTTCTCAAAAATGCCTCCAACTATCAAATTTTTTGAGTTAATCAAACTATTCTATTCACAATACTCCTACAACATCCAACATCCAGTCACCATGATTGATATCTGCAATTTGAAACAGATGTCAGGAGAACCATTCCTGACTTTTCTCAAATGATGGAGGAAAAAGTTTTCTCTATATGCTAGACCTATTCTAGAAACTGAGAAATTGGAAATTTTCATCAACAATCTTGTTCCAGAACTCAAATACCATTTGAAAATGCAAAATCATATGTCCTTTGATAAAATGGTAGAAAATGCAATCAAAATTGAGAAACTACTTGTACAAAAAGGAGACATATTACTTCAAAAAGACAAGTATGAATTTGGATTTAATTCTAAAGACAAAAGCAAAAACTGGAACAAGAATAAGGGTGTTGTCATCGATGGCATTGTTGATACTATATGTGCCCCCTCTAAGTGATGAAGTGTGCTCCCCTTAATACCACAAACACATAACAGAAATAGAGAAACAACAACAATATGCAAGAACAAAAAATTGGCTTCTTATTATCTCCACAAATGTGGAGTTACAAACTTTCAGAATTACAATATGCAAAGCCAAATGGGCATTCCCTTGCAATATTCTAAAGGACAAAGCCTCGAATCAATACCTAGATCTACTACCCAGAACTGTCCCAAACTGCTTAAGACAACACTACAACCTTCCTTATATAGGCAATTTTCCACCACCTGGGAAGGTTCTAGAATTTTAGCCAATAAGGCCGACCAAACTTAGAATTATTTTATTTTTCATTTTATTACATCAAAGTCAGCTCAAAATAACTTTTGAAACCCAAACATAAATTTTGAAGGAAAATCATTTTTCACCATTTCAGGTGACCCAACTTCTAGAGACCATAAGTAATCACCTGTTGACCTAATTGACTATTATAACCCCATTTGACCTCATCTAGGGCCTCTAAAGCCTTCAAAACTGAGTTCAAAGTTTCTGTACCCTATTGCCAATACCAAAAATCTTCAATATCTACAAAGCTAGACTTGATCTGTCAATGAAACTTTACTGGTAGGCTGATATGACTAAGATGAACCTCCAACTATGAAATCAGAATATTTCGAGATCGTATGGCCAACTTACTAAAAAAAAATAGTAAGTTTCCATAAATAGCAGCTCTGCACAAGATAGCCCTTATTGAAAAGAAAACATAAATATTTTTGGGTGATGCAAGATTTCTCTTACACCCAGGATGCTCATGCATCACTAAGGCACCTGCTTTCAATCTCACTATTGGTACCCAAGCCATCAAAGCTTCCAAAGCTAAAGCAATAGAATCTAATAAGAAGCCATCTGATTATAAACCTTGGGCTATAGATCCTAAATGTAAGTTTACTCCTCTCGAAGAGTCCTTGGAATCTACCATGAAAACTCTATTGGCTAACAAAATCATCACCCTGCCTAAGATAAAGGTCTTTGATCCTGAACCTAAATCAAAATGGTGGAGAGAGAACGATTTCTGTGATTTCCATCGCAATAAGGGTCATAAGACTAATAACTGCATATGCTTGAAACACATTATACAAGACAAAATTGATAATGGAGAAATTGTAATTGACAATCAAAAAATCAATAATGATCATACATCATTCACAGAACCATTTCCGAAACATGGTCAAGGAGATTCATCTTCTCAACCTAATATGGGTGCTAAAGTAAATTATGCTTACTTTGGAAACAATGTTGTCATCAATATGGTTGAACCATGCCTATCTGAGTGTTGCAATGTCATCACAATTGTAAGAAAAGATAGAGAAAATCAATCAGCAAATGCAGTTACTTGATCACAAGCTCAAGGGCATCTACAAGGACAAATCCCAGATTCATCAAATTTCCCTAAGATGCCTTTCAATCTATCATCTACTTCTAAATAGAAGGCTGCCTCTAAATCATCAAATCCTAAACACATGAGGCCAACATCATACAATATTGTCCAACAAATCTAGCATACTAATGCTAAAATCTCCATGTTTGAGTTGCTTCAGATATCTCCATCTCATAGAGCCATTCTAGACAAAGCTCTGCTCAGATCCAATGTTCCTAACAACCTTGATTTAGCTAGATTCGAGATGATGGTTGGTCATCTAACATCTCCATAGTATATATCCTTTTCAGAGGAAGATGATAACTCCTTGAGGTATCCTCATAACCAGCCCTTGCACATTGAAGTCTTGATCCAAAACCATCATGTCAAACACATGTTGATAGATGGAGGAGTTGGTCTCAACATTTGTTCTTACAACTTGATCACACAATTGGGATTATCTAAAGTTTCCATTGATCCTAAGAAGAAGATAACTATCAAGGCCTATGACAAACAAGAAAGATCTTCCAAAGGAACAATTGTACTACTTATCAGAAAGGTCCAGTTATCAAAGATATCACATGTCAAGTTCTTGATCTACCTTTGGCTTACAACATCCTTCTAGGGAGACCCTGGATACATGAAATGAGAGATATTCCTTCCACATACCATCAATGTGTGAAATTTCCTTATGAAGGAGTAGAGGTGACGATTCCAGCTGATCTATCTACCACTTGCAATGCATTGAAAGAAAGTGCTGATAAACTTGTTCCTAATAATAGAGAATCTTCCACTAAGCAGCTAGACATTGCATCAACTTCCAAGATAGAAGAACTTGCTAAAGAAGTAAAAATTAAAGAAAATGGTATGGGAGAATACACAATGGAACCTGTTTTATCTCTTACATCTCTCCCTTTGTCCCCAAAATCTTATGGACAACCTTCTAACAAAGTGAAATCCACGGCTAAAGAATCTTGGGTCATATTCAATGGAAGCTTTGTTATAGAACAAGTATCTAAACAAGAGTTTGAGGAGGAAGAAGTTGTGCTTGAATGGTTATACAAGGATTAGTTTCAATCCCATTCAATCTAGAAATGTGACTCCACTTCAAGCAAAATTCCTCAGAAGTCATATGGACTAGGAGATAAATTGATCACAAAAATGGGATATACTGGAAAAGGACCTCTAGGACTACAAGGTAAAGGTCTTCTATCACCTCTTGACCACCATGGTCAAACCAAAAAGAATACAATAGGTCTAGGATATAAGAAGAAGCCTTTCTATCTTAGCAAGAACTCCCCACATGTCTTAGAACAGATTGAACCATCCACAACAATTCAACTAAAGGAAGAAACAAAACAATCTCACAATGATGATTCAGACACCACTGATGAGCTCATTCCTTATGAACACTTGCCTAAGGAAATAAAAGACCTCCTTGAAGCTGAAGATGATCTAGTAAATGAATCAATGTAGTAGAAACACAAGAACCTACTATAGAACAAGAGACAGTTGCACCACAAGAACCAGCTGATCTCAAAGGCAATCAAATAGACAAAGAGGAAGGTGGTAGCTATTCTGAAATAGATTCCCATGAGTATGAATTCAAATCAAAATTTGAGGGTAACCCTTCTTGGGGTATCCATCCTGACTTTACACACATTCTCATATTTCCTAGAGGCATAGATGAGGAATCAAATGACTATGAATGGGGAGTCATTCCAGAGGAAGATGAGCTTATCATAGAAAAACATATTGATGTTCTTCACCAATATGCACCTAAACCCAACGTAAGTCTAGAGTGAAATAATGAACTTAATGAGTCTGATCCAACGATGGATGAAGTGGACTCCCACAATGACCTTGAGCCTATTCACAAATTGAACATTTTGAGTTGTAATATCACCTTCGAAATTGAGAGTTGGGTTAGGACCAATGATGATAGATCCATATCTGTAAACACTATTTCCCAATCTTTCACCACTTTGACTATCCAACATCCTGAACTTCTTGACGAAACCTCCACGAATCTGAGCCAAGGTATCTATACTTTTCCAAATGACTATGCCCTTGCTTGCTACCTTCATGTAGTTGAGCCTATGAGGACTTCTATTAGTGAACCAAGCATTGGCATGATGGATTTGGACATCAAGTATCTTGGTCAAAAAAATAAGAATAAAAATAAAAAGAAAAGGAGTTTTGACAGTGAAAACCACTTTGTGGTAGTCTCAGAACCTACAAAAGTAAAAATAAAAGATGTATCCAAAGGTGAAAACCTCTCTGAGGCACCTAAGGATGAGATATTTGATGTCCTTCCAAGTCATTTACAAGACATATCGCCAGTTCTAATTGAGCCCACTCAATCTTTCAACTTGGGAACAATAGAAGAACCACAGTTGATCCATGTAGCACAATCCTTATCAGAAGAAGAAAAGAAAAAATTTCCTACATTCCTAACAGAAAAGAAGATCAACTTTGCATGGAAATATTCAGATATTCTAGGGTTGGATCCTAATCTTATAATGCACCATTTATCTATAGCTCCAGGCGTCAAACTTGTTAAGCAAAAATTGAGAAAGATGCATCCACATGTTGCACTCTTGGTCAAAGTTGAATTAGAGAAACTACTAAAAGCTGAATTCATCCATGTTATTGACTATGCTGAATGGATCTCTAATATTGTACCTATTTCTAAACTAGATAAATCAATCAGAGTATGCATAAATTTTAGAGATGTAAACAAAGCATGCCCTAAGGATGATTTTCCATTACCTAATATTGATATAATAGTGGACATGACTATGGGCTTTGAGATGTATTCTTTAATGGATGGTTTTTTTGGATATAATAAAATAAAAATTTCTCCAGAGGATCAAGAGAAAACTACTTTCACATGTGCGTGGGGTACCTTTTGTTGGAATGTCATGCCATTTGGGCTTAAGAATGTTGGTGAGCACATATCAAAGAGCAATGACATCTATCTTTCATGACATGATGCATTGAACTATGGAGGATTATGTTGCTGATACTTTGGAAAAATCTATGATAATATTTGAACATCTGAATGATTTGAGAAAAATACTAGATCGAATGGAGAAGTTTAGTCTCAGACTCAACCCTAAGAAATGTGCTTTTGGTGTCACTTTTGGAAAGCTCTTAGGCTACATTGTTTCAAAGAAAGGAATTGAAGTAGATCTAGCTTAGGTCAAAGCTATCATGGAGATGCAACCTCCCAAGAACATCAGTCAAATGAGAACATTACAAGGGAGAGTACAATCTATTGGACACTTCATATCTCAGCTGGATGACATATCACATCCTTTTACAAAGACATTACATAAAGGTGTGACCTTTGCATGGAACAAAGAATGTGAGAAGAAATTTAATCATATCAAGAAATATCTATCAAATCCTCTTATTTTTTTGCCTCCTATTCAAGGGAAGCCATTGATCCTATATGTATCCACTATAGATACATCACTGGGGGAATTACTAGCACAACATGATGAGAACAAGAAGGAAAGATCTATATACTATATTAGTAGAACATTGGTAGCATATGAGAAGAACTATTCAATGATTGAGAAAGCCTGTCTAGCTATGATCTTTGCATCAAAGAAATTGAGACATTATATGTTAGCTCATTCCACACATTTGATAGCTAAGATCGATTGACTAAAGTACCTACTAAGAAAAGCTTCCCTCATAGGTAGACTAGCTAAATGGGTGATGTTATTAGGTGAATTTGACATTGAATATGTTGAAAGAAAAGCTATCAAGGGCCAAGTCATTGCTGATCAATTGGATGACGCACCTTTGTTTGATGATATACTGATGCAAATGGAATTCCTAGATTCCTCTATCATGAATCTTTCTTCTAGAGCATGGAAGTTATTCTTTGACGGCTCCTATACATAGAATGGATCCGGAGCAGGCATATTGTTCATCACACCTCAGGGATGCTCAAACCCTAAAGCATTCAGAATCAAGTTTCCTTGCACAAAGAATATTTTTGAATATGAAGCCCTTCTTAATGGCATGAAGATAGCAATTGAGTGGAGGATAAAAGAAATACACATTCATGGAGACTCGCAACTTGTAATCCACCAAGTCAATGATGTGTATCAAACAAAATATGGAAAGCTAATCCCATACAAGAGAATGGTAGATGATCTAAAGAAATACTTCATATCTATCACATTTGAGAAAATTCCTAGAATGGAGAATAAGGTTGCTGATGCTATGAAAATGCTATCTACCTTATCTCGAACATGAGCTATGCTATGAGTTCCTAGTGGAAGCACTATCTTATCCTACATATGATGCCCCTGAAACCCACATGATCTACACTATTTTTGGTCATGATTCATCTAGATACAAAAATATTTTCTCTTACCTCCAAGACCAAATCATTCCTGATTCCTTCAACCGCCATGAGAAATGATACCTTATCTAAAATGGATCCCGGTATGTCATCATTGGTAATGGTCTGTATAAATGAGGTCTAGATGGTACACTACTTAGATGTTTAGAATGTGAAGAGTCTCAACGTACATTAGAGGAAGTCCATGAGGGTATATGTGGATCAAATTTCAATGGTTTAACACTAGCTCAAAAACTTATTAGGGCTGGGTACTATTGGCCTAAAATGGAAAAAGAGGCTATCAAGTTTGCTAAGAACTGTCAAAAGTGCCAAGTACATTGTAACTTAATTCATGCACTAGGGAGAGATCTAATTCCCTTTACTACACAATGGCCTTTTTAGAAATGGGCATTTGATCTTATAGGATCCATACATCCTCATTCTTCTAATGGACATGCCCATATCATTACAGCTACAGACTATTTCACAAAATGGGTAGAAGAAGTCCCATTGACTCAAGCAATTGACAAACAAATTTCAATGTTAATTCTAAACTACATCATATGTCAGTATGGTATTCCACATTCTATAGTCATAGATAATGGTGGTCAATTCAAGAATAGAGACTTAGATGATTTATGTGCTAAATTCAAGATTACACAACATTGGTCATCAATCTACTATCCTCAAGGGAATGGACAAGCAGAGGCTTCAAACAAGAATCTATTGAAAATCTTGCATCACACAGTTAATAAAATAGGAAGAGACTGGCATCTCATGATCAATCCATCTCTTTGGGCCTATAGAACAAGTATTAGAACACCCATTGGGGCTACACCATTCACTTTAGTTTATGGGTTTGAAGCAGTAGTGCCTATTGAGGTTGAAATCCCATCACTAAGAATCATAATGCATGGTCTAGTAACTAATGATGACTAAAGAGTGTCTAGGTTGCAAGAACTTGAACTACTAGATGAGCACAAATAAGTAGCGTATGATCATCTTAGAGTATATCAGAAAAGAATGTCTAGAGGCTACAACAAGAAATTTAGACACAGAGAATTTCAAGTTGGAGATCTAGTCTTGAGAGAGAATCCTAAAAATCAATCACATCGAGAATGCAAGGGGAAGTTTGAACCCAACTGGCTGGGTCCCTTTGTTATCACTACTACTTTTGGCTCTAGAGCCTATCAACTCTCAATGACTAAAGGAGAACAACTCTGAGAACCAATCAACATTCTCCATCTAAAGAAATTCTACGCCTAGGACATTCAGTATTAAAAAATGTCCTGAAAAAATTATAGAAATGTGAAAAAGTCCTTAAAAAATGAACATCCTGGTGAAAACCTAGCAATAGGCACCTTGATGATTCACAAAAAAAAATAAAAAAGATCAAAAGTATAAAAAAATTGAAAAAAATGAAAAATACAAAAAAAATGAGAAAAAGAAAAAGTGCCTTGGTGAAAACCTGGAAACAAGTGCCTTGGTAGAAAAAATAGAATCTCTACCAAGATGGTGAAAACCTAGCAAATGGGTGCCACTTGTTCAAAATGCTCCATCTATTAGAGCAATGTTGGTCTTTCCCAGCTTTCAGTCTTGCTTTAGTTTGTACATACCTCCCGATTTGTTTTCACATTCCTATTTTCAATAAAGTCGGTCTATACACCAATCGACTCAAACGTCTGTATCTTATCAAAGTTCAAACTTGGGGGCAATCAATGTCATATCCTACCATCCTCAAGTACCTCAAATGAGTCATATCCAGTCAAAGTCCTTTGAAGCTTCATCCGATTCAATCAATCAGTCTCCTCTCCAGAAAGGAATTTGCATCTACAACAACGCAATCAAACATCAACAAAATGGAAAACAATCTATGCTTTTACATGCTTTTATCTCCTTGTTTGCTTACTAATTTGCATTGAGATTTTTTCATATTTTGTTACCTCAAGCTCTTCGATGATGTCTTTTATTGGATTTAGAGAGTGATGACTGGGGGTAAAATCTTTTCTTTGTATTCTACTTGTATGTGAAAATCTAACAACTTTGGAAATTATGGATTGAAATGGTGTCCATCTGTAAGAGCCTCTATCACGTATTGGATGGCCATGAGTACCTTGACCATTTGATACCCAAAAAATTCAAGGAAGTTTGATCTAACTATTGTATTTTTGAGTGAATTCTTCCTCCTACTGTGAAACATGATCTTACCTAAGGATGTCAACGATAAAGGATCACTATGGGTAATTCACACTAGATTTAGAATGATCTCTTGATTGTTTGATGTGTTTGTTACGCAAGGCGTATTCAGGTCATCATGACATCTATGTTTTGTTGCTTATACAAATTTCTATATCAAAATGGACATGATATTCAGGTCATCCTAACGCTTGTGCCTTGGTGCTTATATCTAATCTAACATTTTGAAGATAAAATCAATATTCATATGTCCATGGTTGTCTAACCAGTGGATGTTGTATTGATTCTTACACATACAAATCAATATTCATGTCTATAGTTTCATAACTAGTGGATGTTGTATTGATTTATCTGGTTACCTAAAAAGTTCAAAGATAAAAACAAAATGACACATGATTAGTGACTAGGTGTCTTAGGTTTGCATTTCATTCTGCCTATCACTTTGCACTTTGCATGATTGCATGATCTCATAAATTGTTGAATACACTCAAAATGCTTAAATGATTCTTCAAACCTAAACTTAAAATTGACATGAAGAGCTAAATCTCACACGAAGGTTTCTTCATAGAACCACAAGCAGTCACCATCCTGGGTTAAACATCCTTTTTGACATAAGACTGAGTACTTGCCTTCATCAATACTTGCAAAACATATCATGTGTATAGTTGCATTTACATTACATACATGTACATTTGACATTGCATAGCATAATCACAATCATACATTTCCATACATTTTTCCATTCATAATTACATTCATACATTTGAAAGAAATCATTGCATTGCATAAATCCATACATATATTCTACATTACTCATAACATTTACATCACATGATATCATCATAAATCAAAACATGAAAAGTACAAATGAATTCATAACCAAAATCTCGATCTCATATATATCATATAACTCAAACTAGTCAAGGGTGCACTACTGGCACAAGATACAAAAGAATGAGCTCATGCGAGCTATCAGAAGTCAGATTAGTATATATGCACAAAATGACAAAAATGGAATATCTAGACAGATCAGTTGTCTGCCTGATCCTCTGCATCTGGTGGAGGTGGTGGTGGTGCATTAGGCACTACCTTAGCTCGGGGTGTCCTAGCTCCCTCTGACGCTATCATATATTGGGAGTATGTCGGTACTCTCTGACCAATAGGAACAATAACATAATAAGTAGAAACATAGTAGGAAACTCGAGAGGTCTGATGTGTCACCTCTACCTTTAATCTCATGTTCTCCTCTCAGAGCTCTGATCGTTGTCTGTCAGCCTCTATGAATCACTCCTTAAAATGACTCTTGGGTCCCTCTCATACGAGTTTCTAGGGGTCTTGGGATGACACTCTAAATGAAAGTGAAAATTTGTACGAGTCCTAGTGGATAGTTGTATGAGTTTTCATGCATGCAAAAATTGAAAAATTCTAACGTATGAAAAAAGTCCTAAAAATGCTAAAAACATGCAAAAATGGAATTTACGAAGAGGCACAAAAGTCCACTTACTGGATGTCCATATTGTGGAGGTCGCTGATGTCTCCGGCTGCACTCAAAATAGTGGGAAGAGACAAATACCTTCACTCGACCATTTTCTCTCTCAGAGGGCTCCACAAAGGTTTCAAAAGTCAAATGTGAATAATGAATTGAAAATGACCCTTTTGGCCCTTATATAGCTTTTGACCTAATTTTCAAAAGTGCTCCATTTTCCACAAAAATTGCACCCTTAGCGAATTTCGATGTTCTGAACCCATTTTCAAGATCAAAATCAAAATCTGAGATAATTTACTATGTCAAAATTGTGATTTAAAATTTTCGGACCCAGGACGACTGACTACTTGCATAATCGACCTTTAATCATCACAAAAATCTAGAATTCAACTTGACTTTTTATCTTACATCAAACTATCAAAATTTCAACTTGGTCAACCATGGTGAACTCATGGTCAAACCTAGTCAAACTTGGTCTTCAGGAACACAAAATAATGCAGAACGCATTCTCAAACATGTATAACCACTTCTCAAATCAATTAACATGCTTCTAAACCATTTAACACTGACTTTTCTTGACAGATTTCAGTTTTCATCTCGAAGGGGGCATGGTATTGCACATCAATCAAGTCTGTAAATCAAATCTTTCCTTAGTATCAAGACAAAAACCACGTCTAGTTGGTGATTCATCAAAAGACCTCATCGCTTGGGGCATATCAGATTCATCGAGATCCATATCAATCTGGTATCCTAATCTATCTTGTAAACTGTATCAACTTTTCGTAACCATCGGTTCATTAGCGTCATTTCCTTAGTTCTTCGTAACTGAAGGATTCAGATGTGATACCACTATGATTCCTATAGACATTCAGGTCTAGAATTAGGTCACTCACTTCTTCATAATCATAAGGTTCAGAATTAGGTGTTTTGACACTTTTTCGTAATCATCGGTTCATTGTTGCTATAGTTAACATTATCTTTGGTCAATCAGGACCTAAACTCCTCAATTTTTTCAATCGATTTCTATCTCGGAATCAGTTCATCTTTCAAATCAGTTTCATACATCAAACACAGATTAATCTTTGAACCACTGCACTTCGCACAATAATTCAAAGAGGGGCAAAATGTAATACCCAAAAAATGGGCTATAAGTTCATTAACCTCTTACATCTTCAAATCAAATGAAATCGACATCAAAGTCCTAACCTAAGGCACATCTGCACATCAGTTTATCAAAAATTGATTTTATCCTAATTCCACATCAGAGAATATTCCTTGAAATATTCCTTATTTATCTTAATTATCTTTGATTTAATAAAAATTTGGTGATAAATCTTATTTATCCTAAAGTTTGATAAATTGAATATTCTAAATATTTAATTAATCAGATTTAATTCTACCACTTAATTATTTAATTAGATTTAATTCTATTTATTCCTAAATTGTATTATTTAATTTTGACAATAAATCAAAAATCTCATGACTAATTGATTAAATTCTTATTTAATTAATTAATTAATGTCAATTGTCAATTTTTAATAATATAGTTTTTGAATAAAGTTTGATTGAATAATTGATTAACTCATGCATTAGTTATTCTTACATTTAAAAATCAGTTAAATTGAGAATAAATCATTTTATTTTAAATTAATTTATAATTAAATCATGCACAATCAGAAAAGTAGTCAACTAGAAATCAACAGCTAATTTTAAATTTAAACTCAACATGCACATGTGAGTTGAAATTTGATCTAAACTCTATTTTGAGATAAAAACTGCTTTTGCATGATTTTTGTGAGTTAATTATCTCTGATTTCTTGTTAACTCAAAAATCAACCCAAGTTTATCAAGAGTGATTTATGGCTTTTCTCATGCATCCTCAAGCCCTGGATTTCTATAAAAACAAGGCTCAACTCTTCACAATTACAACCCTCGAATTTGCACAATTACTCTGGTGAATTTGCGATTGAAGGATTAAGCACTTGCAACAGGTGATTTGTGAGATCTTTCATTGTTGGTCATAGCTTTTCATAGTTTTCATATCATAGCATTCATTCATTCATTCCTATCATTCTTAGATTAAATCTGCATATCATTTTGATTCATTCTAGATTAGATTCATTCAAGTTTTTCATTCTAATTGCATACAAAATCCAAAAAATAGATTAATTTGCATTCATAGAGTTTCTCATTCTTTTGCATTCAAATCCTTCGTTTAGGTGTTGCATTTTCACTGATCTCTATTTCAATCTGAGAACATCATACTCGCACCTACTAGAAGGTAGTAAATCACCTGGTTAGCTTAGTTTCAGTTACTTGCAGATTTCAATTTTGCTAACCTCTAATATTTTACTGAAGTGTTATGTCTACAGCTAGGTACAATTTTCACACACACACACACACACCAAGATGCATGGTTTGGAAGAAACCTAGTGGTGCAACTTTTAACTAACCCCCACTGCAAGTTTTGGCATCAAGCAAGATTGGCGTGCCAAATTCAAATGAATTTGAATCTCCAAGGATGGAGAGAGGTTATTGTAGGTCTCAGAAACATGGTCCTGTAGAAATCCTTTAGAGGTTATTGAAGGATGCAATCCTTCAACACTATCCCTTCACTCCAGGGAATCACCATTTTACTTTGGACACATTTCACCAATTTTGACTTAATGACTCCAACTATTGCATCATTTGATGATACAAATGTACATAGAATTAAAAAAATACAAATGTAAGGATACAAAATTAAGATAATACAAATATAATGATACAACATTCATAGTAAGGAATCACAATTTTTGCACTTTACATGGCATTAAGACGATACAAATGTGGGCTCTTAATATTTGTAAATCAACCCTATGGGCACTTTTATATTTCAAATTTTCCATCTAATATGCATGATGAAGCTCATTTTTGTTTATATATACAAAATTTTGCAACTAAATATGCACATTACAGTCGATTGTTGTTTTTATATACAAAATTTGGCATCTAAATATGTACATTACAATCGATTGTTGTTTTTATATACAAAATCTTAGATACATAACTATATATCAAAACAAGTGTCCTTTCTACTCCTAAAGAATATAAGTTTAACACATGGTACTTGAAGACATCTACATTCCAATCCTTGCATTTGAAAGGAAGAAGAAACGTTAATAGAGAATATAAGAAGTTTATATATGTTGACAAAAATATTATGAATGTATAAGCAACTAAAGGAACCAAAGAACATGACTAACCAATGCATAGTGAATTTTACCGTCATAAAAGATGGGCTAATCAAATGCACACCTCAATCTTCTATATATATCCAAATGCATTTACAATCCACATATAAAACCAAGTTTATTGGCTCAAACAAATAAAGCAGAAAACTACAATTAATTTATTGAATGTAACCATAATAAACATGGAAAACTTTGCAATGAGTTGAACTTACCTACTAAAGTGTATCTAAAGGGTCATCTCTCTGCTTGAGGGTATTTAATATTCTTCATAATCAATAGTACCAATAGTCCAAATTTCCTTTGTCTTTGGTTTTCCTTGACGTTTCAATAACTTAACATTGGCTACTATAACAAGGTGTGAATACATGAGAATGGTTTTGTGCTTCTCATAGTCTTCAAACGTAGGAATGACATTATTTCTAATCATATATGTGCAGAACCATGTTCCAGAAACAACATGTGATCATGTTGGATATGTGAACATATCATAATCTATCGTTGGTTGTGCAAGTTTATGCTTTCCTCCTACATAATGTGCTAACTAGTAATTAGATATCCCATCGTTCCCTTGTGGTCCAACCAATGCAAAAACATGTCCTAGCTATAGAAGATCTGAAATATGGTTGTAGTCAAGTGAAAAATCCATGTCATCATGTATTATAGAGACTGTGAGAGATAAAGGAGTTAGATAATGTGGAATCCACTTATCAACCCACTCACTTGACTCACACTGATCCCAATCACACTGAAGACACCTCAGACAATAACAAGCCAACTCTTGTGTCCAAATGGTCCATGTACTAGCATTTGAGCTTCGAAATGAATGTATTTTTGAAGAATCTTTCACGGTTTGACAATCTAACCTATCTCCTATTGTACCCAACTCAACCAACCAAAATAATCCATGCACCACTGAATCAAGAGTCCCCCCTATGATAATGTTGAAGTACACCAATCAACAATAGAATGAACATCAAGGAGTTCTACACTTGAAATCCTCAATTTCTCCTTAACTAGAGCTCTCTTTACGCATGCACCTGCTCCATCATGCTCCCATTTTCTATGACTAGCCTCAAAAAAACTCTAAATATGAGGTACACCTCTCTCTACATGCATTCTACATAACCAATAAAACATATGAGCATTTTTTAATTGACTTGTGCATTTATCTAACCAAATGAGATGTCTATCCATAGTAATATTATTTTCCCGCACCCACTCAAAATAATTCTCAAAGAAATTTTGGACATACTCATGAGAGTGAGATCTATCATCACTCATATAAAAATGGTACTCTCTAATTATCTTCTTGTCATCTTTTGTACTATTAGGAGAATGTCTATATGTTATGTGCACAAAAATAGCAACCTAAATAGAATTGTAATATTGAGGTTGCAACTCATTTTGGGGTTGCAATTTATAGTTCTTTGACAAGTCAATGACCAATATAATAGTGCTAATTGGGAAAGTGTCCTTACACATCCTGAATTGTTGATCCAACCACTGAGACCTGTGACTATGCCTTGTATACTTGTAAAAAAGATTTTTCTTGAAATCTGAAATAAAATCAGCTACATTGCATTATTTTTTAACCAACTCACATCTAGAGCCTTCACCTCCACTTTTCAATGTATATTTATTGGTTTCAGATACCTTTTTGTGGACAATTGTCTTTCCAAAATCGTGTTCACATCCCTCATGAAAACATTCAACAAACTTCACTAGCCCACCACACTCTGAGCACTTGTCATTTAAGTAATATTTTCTAGAAAAGAAACATTTATCATCTCTAGGACATAAAAAATGATCTAGCAAGTCTCTTGATGATTTTGGAAGATCACTTGCACCACAATATTGTTGGAGATTTCCTAGCAAGCCAGTGCTAACTATATGTTTGTCATTGATGACAACATATGATAAGTAGCATGCATGGAAGAATTATGTAGTAAGCTTTTGGTATATACAACATGGACATGTTATCAGCATGATATCATAGACACAAAGGTTAACTATTAGTACAGATAGTTATATAGTAGCTTGTGTCAGCAGTGTTCCTAACAGAGTTACAGGCAGTGTTTGGTGAATGATTGTCCCTATAGTTATCATGGAGCCTTGTGCATTTGGATTTATGATGGAGACATGTTAGTGATGTTACATTCATGGATGTAGAGTTTGATGATTAGTATAAGTGAAGTTATGCAGTCGCTATTCAGCAGTAGCAGTTTCCTATGTTTATTCAGAAGAGAAGACAAAGATTATATTGGTTCAAGAGTAGCGCCTATCATTTTGGTATGCGCCATTGGATTAGTGCTTGGAGAATAGTTAGTAATGTTTGGTTAAGAGTGCATGATGTAATTCAGCTTGAGGAGAAAGTTTTAGTTACTTTGGTAGAGCCGACAATGTGCAACGTGCGTCTACATTTGTTAATATTGGACAGGTCCCAGAATGTGTTGCGTGCTTAGTAGAGCTAACAAAATTATTATTGGATTATGTTATGGTTTCTCTAATATTATTTCAAGGTGGTTCTAATAGGATGACTTGATTATATCATTTGGAGGAAATATATTTATAGGCAGTTATTTGTGATTGCTAAGTATGGTTCAGAGTTGATTGTGAAGAGTAGAGAAGAGTGTGTGAAGTGTTGAGCCATCAGTAGAAGGTCTATGTGACCAAGTAAAGTGTTTGTGCTATACATTGGAATTGATCTAGATAGTAGGTTAAAGTACAGTTCACCAAGATCCATATATATTGTGTATCTATTATTTAGAAGGTTGTAGCCTTCACCCCTTTGAGCAGTGTGCTCTCGGACAGTGCATCCTCACCCCTAATAGGGTTAATTATAAAATACTTCTAACAGGGTTTGACCCTTGACTAGGTCACTATATTAAATATATTGTAAAGCAACTCCTAACAGGGTTAAGGATCTTCTAACAAGGATCATAAAACACTAGTGCAAATTATTAGTGGGTGTCAATTCCCACCAGGGTTTTTACGTATTTGGGTTTCCCCGTAACCAAAATATTGGTGTTGTGTTCAAGTGTTCTTTCATTGTGTTTATGCTTTATGTTTAAGTATACTTAATTGGATAAAGAATTGAACCTAGTAGATAACTGATTCACCCCCCCCTCTCAGCTATCTCTTGGGACTATTCCTAACAATTGGTATCAGAGCCAAGTGCCACAGAGAGAAAGTTTAATAGCTTGAGGTTGATCAAATGGAATTCTTTAGAAAAGACAGTCCTAAGTTTGATGGAGAGAATTATCTTGATTGGAAGAACAAGATGATGACACATTTGCAGTGCATTGCTTTTGAAGTTTTTGAAGTGGCTATCAAGGAAGTTGAGATCCCCTCTCTAGCAGATCTTGCAAAGGATGATGCTACAAGAAAGTAGAAGGATTTGTTCCATCAGAATGCAATAGCAAAAGAAGCCCTTATCAGCGCCCTATTTGATAGTGAGTTTTTAGAGATAAATAAAATACACATAGCCTACAAAATATGGAAGCACCTAGAAGACATGTTTGAAGGTGATAAACAAGAAAATGATGTGCACATAAAAACTTGGAAGAAAAGATACAATGCATTAGAGATGCTACCTAAGGAGAACATCAGAGATTACAAGCAAATGATTAATGAAGCAGTTGCAAGAATTAGGAATAATAGTGGAGAGATATCAGAAGAAGACATTATGGATAAATTGATGACCACTCTCACAACAGAGTATGAAAACAAGATAAACATACTTGATGAGACCATGCAACTTACAACAAATTTCAAGAGAGAGACCTTGATCAGCAAAATTTTAGCTTTTGAGATTTCAAGATTGAAGATAGAACCTAAAAGTGAAACAACCTTCAAAACATCAGTCCATGGTAAGAAGTCTGCAAACACCTCTGGTAATATTGATGATGATGATGAAGAGAAAACACTAGATGATTTGATTGCTATGATTGCTAAAAGAGAAAAGAAAGGAAAAGGGAAATATGAAGGTCAATTGCCATTTAAATGCTTTTCATGTAATAAGATTGGTCATTTTGCATCTAAGTGTCCTACAAGAGTTAAAAAATACCAGAATAACTACAAGCCTAAGTATACAAGGAATGCTATTATACTAGAGATGGAGTATCAGATGAAGAATTAGTAGAAGAAGAAATTAGATTCATTGCTCTTGAAGATGAAAAGGATTCACAAGAATTAGCTCTAATTTCACAAGTTGACATCAGGATAGATTGGATCATTGATAGTGGTCACTCACATCACATGACATGAGACAAAGATAGATTTGTTCATTTGGATAGATACAAAGGAGGCATGGTTAGATTTGGAGATAACACCCCCAAACCTATCATTGGTAGAGGAGCCATCACCTTGGATGGAAAGAATAGTATTGATGATGTTCTTTATGTTGATGGTTTGAAACATAACCTACTAAGTGTTAGGTAGTTACTTGAAAAAGGTTACAGATTGGAATTCAATGGAAACAAGTGCATCAATAAAAAAAAAGAAGGAGAAATGATTGCATCAAGATCAAAGACCAAAGGTAATGTTTTTCAGCTTAATCTAGAAGCATGTTATTTTATTGCTAAATTAGATGACAGTTGGTTGTGGCACAAAAGACTATGCCATATCAATTTTGATAACATAGCAAAGATCAGTAATGTTAAGGCAATAAGAGACCTACCTAGCATAGAAAAGCTAGTTGATACCATCTTCAGGGAATATTTAATGGGAAATCATGTCAAGAATTCATTCAGGAGAAAGCATAATTCAAAAAAGAACAAATTGGATCTGATTCATACATACCTATGTGGACCAACTCAAATAAGATCTTACTATGGTGAAAGGTATTTCATTTTGTTTGTAGATGATTATTCTAGAATGATGTGGGTTGTGTTCTTGAAATATAAGTCAGATGCATTTGAGAAGTTCAAAATATTCAAAGGTAAGGTTGAGAATGAATATGGACTAAAGATAAAGTGTCTAAGATCGGATAGAGGAGGAGAATTCACCTTTGACAGATTCTATGAGTACTGCAAAGAACATGGCATACAAAGATAGTTAAGTGCACCTAGAACCCCTCAGCAAAATGGGATTGCAGAGAGAAGGAACATGATTATCCTTGATAGAGCGCACACCATCATGATTGAAGGAAAATTTTCACACACCTATTGGAGATATGCGGTCAATACAATAGTCTATACAATCAATAGAATATAATTAAGGCTTGGTGCAGACAAGATACCTTATGAGCTATGGTTTGGTAATGTTCCCATAGTGAAATACTTTAGAATATTTGGAAGGAAGTACTACATCAAGAGGGATGAAGCAGTAGGCAAGTTTGATGCAAGAAATGATGAAGGTATTTTTCTTGGTTACTCTACTAAAAGAAAAGCTTATAGATGTTTCAATTTAAGATTGAAAAAGCCCTCTTTTAATGGAACCAGTGAGGAGGAATGTGAGGATCCCTCACAACACTCAGATTACATAAATAGTTTAGAACAACCTATTCCTTGATTGCGAGATCTACCTCTACCTTGTCCAGTACCACGTAAAGGGAATACATTGCCACTTCTAGTTGTAATAGTCATAGACAAAGATTAAGTAATGAGAGAGGAATTAGGATTATGCTCAGAACTCTATCTCTAGGATAGAAAAAAAAAAAGATGATAAAGGTGAAATGCACCCGACATGAATCATTGAGAGTAAGGCTAGAACAACCAAGATGTGACTATCACATCGCAAGGTACAAAAGCACAGTAGGATAGGACAGACAAAAAAGAGACAATATGAGTTTAAGTAGTAATCACTCAATTCTCAACCCGAGACACCTAGTTTTAGGCAGTGGACAATAGGAGAATAGGCAGATGGACCCTAGACAGGAATCATATCAGGCAAAAAGTTGACTAGCAGACAGGAATAAGCTTGTTATTTTGAAAATTAGGGTACAGTCTCGCATGAAGAAGTGTTGTCTCACATGAGGAAATGATAAACTTGGCATGAAGATGTGATGTCTCGTGTGAGGAAATGCATAGGAAACTAAAATCTCATGAGGGAAAAGACCAAAGTTTGACAGTTTGACATAGTTTTCGAGACAAAATCAGATTTTGAGACACAACATGAACTATTCTCTAGTAGAATTTCTAGTTTTAGGACAGTGTTGAATCATCAAATCTCAGTTTGAATGTTGAAACCAATCATTTACAAGCATAAAGTTTGGACCAAGCAATAGTGACGCAATCAGTAGTCGCAAATAGTTCTACCAAGGACAAAGCAACTTGGAAGAATCATGGGAGTCTTGACAATTTTGATCATGTTGGATAGTTTAAAACTCAAAACAAACACTCAGTTATCCCTACAAAGAAAATGGTAGAGAAGACAAAATTCATGCCTCACAACTTATGTGCATGAGTTCACCTCACATAGTCATGTCACCCCTTAGAGGGCACCCATGTTTTTGGTGTTTCCAAGGACTCAATAATATATGTTCAAAGGTTACCCTTGAAGTAGGGGCCAGTGTCATATATCACCTTCAAATGTCCAGGTGCATGCCTATGGTGAGAATCTAGGGGAGAGATTCTTCCCCCTCCCTGCACAAAGATTATGTCCCATTTCGGAGGTGATCCAGGTAGGCAACTAACTAAGAGAGTGTTTAGTGGGCTTTCTTTCACACTAACCTTCGATGCCCCCGATATAGAGCTAGGGCCTTGCAACCACACCGACACCTGAAAGTCATACACCCCCGCAAGTAGGGCTAGGAGTGGCACCGCTTAGTACAACAGATAGAGCTTTCTCAAGATCATAGTCATGAATCAAGAGAAAGAAGTTAACATGGCTTTGGATTCTTTAGACTCAACAAAGCTACTTTATTATAGTGAGGTGGAATCACTGGCAATAGGTGTGTACTCACTTGGGTCATTCTCGAAGGTTCAACTTCTGATAGGCCCTCTAAAGGTGACACAGACTTTGGCTTGAATCCAAGGGTCAAATTTTTTGACTCTCTCTAAGAGAGAAGAGCATACTTCTCTACCTCTTCACCTTACCCAAACACACTAGACATGCCTATCACCGAGCTAACTCCTCTTCAACCAATCCAAAAGCTTTTGAGTTTTTGTTTCTCTCAAAGGGAGAAAAGCATAATCCCCTAACAAATGGACATGCTAAAGATTTGTTACCTTTCCTTGCTTCCCTAGGTATCTATCATGCTAGCAAAATCTGGGTCTTAGATTCATCCATGGGCATCACTTCTATGTAATGAAGAGCCTATTACCCTATCCTACTATCAATACCCTTAAGAAATCTTCACAAGCCCTAATTAAACTATGTGAATAAAGCAATAAACAAATACAATGTTTTTAAAATAGCTTTGGCAAACGTCCTGCAAGCAAACTGTCACTAAGTTATGTCTTCGTCAAACGTCCTGCAACCCACTGTTATGCTGTATCAAAAAAAAAATAGATATATGGAAAATCACAACAAACCACAAATGTCAGGAAACAGAGACAGGAAAGTACAAAACTAATTTTTTTATAAAAATATGATATCAAAACTCACACGAGGAAATGCACAGTCCCGTGCGAGAAAACACATTTTTCGTATGAGGGAATGATAGAGATATCAAAAATTCATGCGACACAATGAGAAATCTCACACGAGATTCCATATATAGTTGTACGGCCGTACATATAGAGCATTAAATTTTTGTCAGAATTTTTTTGAGAATGAGGCTAGAAATGAATTTTCTGCCCCACGGTGGGTGCCAAAATGTTTACAACTGAATGTGGACCTCTTATTCAGCCATAGACTTCAACATGGTCATTTCTCATTGATCACATATGAAAATGAATATGATTTACTCATTTCGCATGCTCATATGAATCGACTTGTTGCCTCCTATTTAGATGGGGCTTTTTAATAACTCTCAAAATTAAGAGCCCAACAACCATAGACCAAGCTCTAAAATGGAGGATTTAATGCTAAGAATGATTGCAATTGAAATTAAACTAAGAATGAGAATGCAATTGAAGTTAATCTAAGAATGATAGTGCAAAGTTAATTTAAAGCTTGTAACAAAATGAGAATTAATCTAAGAACATAGTAAGAAAACTAAATTAGACATGAGAATGCATCATTATTCTAAGAAATGAAATTACTCTAATTATGCAATATAGAAATAGCTTAAAATACAAGAGTGAGACAATAATTCGATAGAATTTTGATGCTCTAAAATTACCTTTTCAAATGAGGAATGAGAGGGTTCTAATATAGAGAAGCTTGGGTGGAGATTGAAGAGTTTCTTGCAAAGAAATGGTTGACCCTTCGTCTCCTTGGTGGGAGGTGAAACAAATTGGAGAGAATATCTAATTAATTAAATGAAATATGGCCACAAGGGTGACTTTTCAAATTATTTGAATAATTAAATTCAAGTGGGGATATTTTATTTAAAGAACTAAATACAATTTAATTCCTCTTGATGTGTTTTAGCTAAAAGGGGTGGAATTAATTTAATTAAAGCACTAGGACTTTGTAATTAAATTAATTGATCATACAGTTTATTTAGTTAACAAATGTCGATAATTAGGAATTAAATATAGCATGTGATTAATGCAAATTTAGGGTTTTTTGCATTTGACACTAGGTTGAGTAAAGTCAATTAGGAGACAAAATTGCCTAGTACAATAGAACTTCAATGATGTATAAATTTGAAGAAATAAGACTAAATGAGCCAAAATTGGTTAGGATCGCAAGATGCCAATTTTGGGGTATTACACATAGGATTCAATAGATCCTTAAATACATAAGTGTCTCAAATAGTCAAGTATGTCTTTGAAAAGAGTACTGAAAGCATGGAAAAGAAAGTAGTATAAATATGACTATCTGGTAGGTCTCACACATGTCTTCCTCTCTTTGTAATTTTGAATTTCCCTCTTATTGGAGAGAGAACCCTTGGATAGTGTGCCCAATAATATTTGAGGTTAGATAGGGTTTTTCTTTTTAGTGGGATGGAGAGGAATTTGGTAGGTTGATTACCCACTCTCCAATTTTGGAGACTTCTATTAGACTTAGCAGGTTTTGGTGGACTTAGCAAGGAAGGATTGTAGGAAAGAGAGCTCTTCTCAAACCCTCATTTCCATAGCTTGGAGCAAGGTTGGTGCCCTTGTCATGGAAGACTCATTTCTTTTACTTGTTTTAAAAATGAATATTTTTGTGTGTTATTGTATATGGCTCTTCTAAAGCTTTTTTCTTCCCATTCATGGTTTCTTGTTTTAGTGTATTGATGGTTTTGTTTTTGTGTTTTTGTTTTATTAGGGTGTGCAAGGCTAAAATCACCCTTGGGAGGGAAGAGATCCTTGATGGGTGAAGGGATTTAGTTGGGAATTCCCATTTAGTGTAGAGTCCTTCCTCATGGAGGAAGGGGGGTGATGCATGGATGTATGGGCTCCATGTTACCATTTTTGTTAGATTCACATTTGGGGGTCATAAGGGTTGTTACTCATGTATGGAAATAGAAAGAATTATACTTTGGGTTATGGCCTTGTGAAGGTATTGGTTATGGTTTTTGGGCCTTGTTGAAGGCAGAGTTTCACATTTGTATGGCTTCTCCTACTTGGGTATTTTCCACCTTCACCCCTCTTATAAGTCCAAGGTGACCCATTGTGTAAATATCCTTAGGATGGGAATTTTATGTAAATAAATTTTTGCTGGTTTTTATGGTGTATGTGTGTTGAAGCTTGTTTTCTACCCACGTCCATCTTTGTTTCCCCAAGCTCGAGGGTGGCCATGTAATGGCCTAGGTTGGGAGGCGAGCCTCCATGGTCTTGTGGCTTTCTTTTTGTAGATTTTCAAAAGAATAAGTTTGCTGATTTTAATGAAGAAAATAAAGATTTAGACATTTTCTTACTTCTTGTTTTTACTTTGACAAAGGGCTAACATGTCATTTGTTGAAAGTTGTACAAAAGGCCATGTAAATGCCTATTAGCATGAAAAATGCTTGTAAAGAATGTATTTTAGATGTAATTTGATTATCCATTAATTTCTATGTATTTTAAAGCAAGAAAATGTAAAGACATGTATTCCTTAAGCTTGAGAGAAATAAAGTTAGTTTGCTGGTTTGTTTTCCTTCATGCATGAAAAAGTTATATTTTTCCTATGAATGCAAATCTCTTCCTATGTAAGCAAGTTTATTTCAAGCATGTTTTGAGAAGAAAAGAAAATGTAGTTTTTTCTTGTCTATAGCCTTAGTAGAAATGATTTCATTATTATGTTAAGTTAGTATAAAAAATAATAAAGCATGTATATACACCTATGCATATATACTTAAGTATATATACATAGATGCATATAATCTTTTGATTATCTCTATGTTGATGCTTTAGAAAGAAATAGATTTTTCATTTTCTTTTATGTCTAAATTTCACCTCAAGGAGGTATATACATCCTAGTGTATATATATGCATGTATATATTTGAGAATATATATATATATATATATATATATATATATATATATATATATATATATATATATATATATATATATATATATATATATATATATATATATATATATATATATATATATATATATATATACTAGGCATATATTCAGATATATATATACAATATATATATATATATATATTTAGTATGAATATTCATGTACTCTTTCACATCTTCCTTCTCTTTATATATATATATATATATATATATATATATATATATATATATATATATATATATATATATATATATATATATATATATATATATATATATATAAGGAATACACAACATTCTGTGTATTAAAATTGCATACTAAAAGCATTTGATTTATATACTTTGCATAAAATAAAAAAATGTCAGTCAAATGCTAATAAAATAAAAATTTATGTCTGCAGTATCTTATAAATAAAATAAATTTTAATCTACAATAGAAAGGAACTCTGTTATTTCAAAACATAGACCTCTATCTGTGATTAAACAGATAGATTGTGAATTAAAGAAAACTTGTAGACCTTTATAGAAATCTGAATATTTCTTCTTTTGATTGAAAACCCTTGTCATATATACACAAGTAGATATGTGTATATACACACTTTTATACTTGTGTGAATACATTATTGTCTATTTTTTTAATCCATGCTCCAAGGCCAAACCTGTAAACACCAAATGGAGAAATTAGGGTTTTGGCCAAGTTTTATTTTAAGGCCTAACCCTAATTTCAAAATTAGGGTTAGGGCTGGCTTTTGGAGCCAATTTTAATTTTAGTAATTAATAACAATTAACTTTCCTCAGTCCCTTTTTGAAAGAATGATTTTAAAATATTATTTTATTTTGTCTTGAGATTTCAAAAGATTCATTTATTATTATTTATTGGGATTTTAAATGGTTGGTCACTGGATGACTGTTTTCACTTTATTTTAAATTTAATAATATTAAAATAATGATTAAATGGGCTTTATTAATATTTTAATATTATTTCTTGAGATTTGTCTTTTCCAGATTTAAAATTTAAAATTTAATTATTATTGATTTTTATTAATGTTTTATTTTAGAGTTGGTGGATTATTTTCATATTAATTATTTTAAGTGATTTTATTATTTTCAAATTAAATGGGATTTTTAGGGGAGATTAATTTTAATGTCTTAGGTGGAACTTAGGTAAATTATTTCTCCCTAGCAGTTATATTTAATTTATTATTCATATTTTTTATTTATGATTTTCAAATCCTTTTATTGATTAAATTAAATTGATTAATAAACTTTGGAACAAATCTAAAGGTTCCCCATCTATAAGAATAGAAAAGGAAGTAGAATTCACACAACTCAAAACCTAACTAACCTACTCCTCTCCAAATTCAAAGGCTACAAGGATTTTTTGCAGGAATTCCTAGCTCACCCAATCTTAAGATTTATCCTGTAAAGTTTAATAAACATAGCCTTTTCCTTAACAGTTGTCATAAAATGGATATCCTCCATTGCTATCTATGATGTCTCCATTTTGAAATAGAAATTAATATTTTATAAAATAATAAAAGAAAATTTAATAAATAAAATGATATAATATAATCTATTATTAAAATAATAAGATAATATAAGCATACTAATATATTATTAACATAAAATATTATTAAAATAATAATAATAAAAATATGATATATAAACATAATATAATATAATATATTGATGAATCAATATAATAATATTAATAAACTATTAAATATAATAAATAATAAATAAGTAATCACAAGTTATAATTATAATCTATTATTATTTATAATATATTATTCATATAGTAAATATAAATAAATAAAATAACATAATATAATCCAAAAGACATGACTTTTGGAGAGAAAAAAGGTATAAGAAAATAATTAAGAGGAAAAAGGAAAAAACATGAAGAAATAATATGGAAAACTTGGGAGAAAATAATATAGGAGAAAATGAAGAGAAAAGCTAGGAGAAAATGAAGGAGAAAAGATACCAAAAAATAAAGGAGGAAATGTAGGAGGAACTCAAAGGAGGAAAAAGAATATAGGGAAAACAAAAGAGAGTAAAAGATAAAAGACTTTCAGCAAAAATTCAACATGGTGGTATGCAGGCTAGAATTTGATAGCCGTATTGGCCGTTTTTCTACTTTTGAGTCATATATAACAAGATGAAAATTTATTGGACCGTATAGATTGACATGTTAAATTTTAATAAAACTGTCAATATAACACTTAAATTTATTAATAAAGTGTCAAAATTTGTTATAGGTAATATAATATTTTATTTAATAAAATAAATATATATTAATTTATATATAATATATGATATATATTTATGACAAATGCTTCTATTTTGTTTATTATACAATTTATTAATTTAGAGTATTTTAAAAACATAATCTATGAATTTTAGAAACTTATTTTACCAATTTAAAATATTAGTATGTAATATATAAATTTAGAAAATTTCTTAATTAATTTGACATATATTACTAATTTATAATTTTTTCTAATTTTAGATTATTTTATCACAAATAAAAGTTTTTATATAATTTATTATATATTATTTTTATTGATTTAAAATATTTTCAAAATAAAACATATGAATTTAGAAACGTGTTGAGAACATTTGAGATTTTTGTAAATATTACTAATTTATGCTAATATTATATTGATAAAATATTTAAATTTAAAAGAATTATTAGATGATTCATAAATTAGAAGAAAAAATGACAATCAATATACATCTTAAAACGTAAAATGAAAGGCATTAAAATGATCAAACCGTCATGAAAAATTGATATGACATGTAGGGGCGACCATCAAATTCCAGCCTTGGTGGTATGTCATTATATATATATATATATAATATGAATTCTTAATCAATGCATTCTTGAGTAATTCTGGAATTCTTTTATGAATAAATCTAAAAATTATGATTATATAATCAACATTAAGGTTTGTACATTTTTATGTCCACCATAGATGATGATACGGATTCCATATAAAATGAATCTTATATTCATTAGAGATGGATCCCCATATCTGGAGGGGGATAGAGGAAATTGTTATAGTTTCCCTAGTCTCGAGATTATTATAATCTCACGTAGGAAGTATATATATTGATGCTATTCATATGCATGTGTAGGCTTGGATAACATTTATTACTTCCAAAAGATTCTTATGGGTAATGCTCTATGGGATGACGTGTCAATATCTCGGTTGCTTAGAGAAGATCTTATATATATATTTTTATTATTTTAATAATATTTTATATTAATAATATATTAGTATGCTTATATATTATCTTATTATTTTAATAATAAATTATATTATCATTTTATTTATTAAATTTTCTTTTATTATTTTATAAAATATTAATTTCTATTTCAAAATGGGGACATCACACTATCACAAAGCCATCCAAAATCTATCTCCCTCCAACAAAACCACCCTTCTCCTCCAAAATCAAAGCACTAGGAAAATGCTTAAGGCTTTCAACAATAAATTTAGTTATAATCTTGTAGATCACATAACACAAAGAAAAAGGCCTCAAATGATCCAAATTATTAGCCCCATCCTTCATAGGAATAAGAGCAAAAAAAATAGAGTTCATAGACTTAAGCATTTATTTGTTCCTATGAGATTCTTGAACCACTTATAGAAGATCAAATTTTACAATCTCCTAGAATTCCTAAAACAATTCAATTGGAAACCCATCTAGGCCAGAAGCTTTACCTTTTTTTATATGAAACTCAAATTTCTCTAGTGTTGACAACATAATGGGTCGTACGAGGGCATAATTCATATCTTCAAAGACCAATGGGGGGATATGGTTTAAAATGGTAAACTTGAGAGAAGATGATATAGGAGAAAATGTAGGAGAAAATAATATAGGAGAAAAGCTAGGAGAAAATAAGTGATAGCTTTCCTTGAGAAATATTCTGTTAAAGAGAGTTGAAACCCTTCCAAAGAAATGAGAGAAGTAATAGAATTTCCATACCTATGATCCTTAACAAAATTATGAAAAAAAGTCATGTTTTTATCTCCTTCCGGAATCCAATCAACTCAAGACTTTTGCTTCCAAAAAATCTCTTCCCGCAACTCCCACTATTCTGACTCCTTAAGGGCCAAGTATTATTTCCAACCAAGATCAAAAGTCATCCTTTGATCTCAAATTTGACATTTTATATTATCCAACTTAAAAATTGAGAGGGCAATGATTGAATCCCCTCCAATAAAGAATTTATGAGCTAGTGGACCACCTATCACTCATCTAATAGAAGGAAACTATAAATCTATCAAGTCTCTCTAAAATATACCCAACACCACTTTTCCTATTATTCCATGTGAAGACACCATTAGTTGGTTTCACATCAATTGGTTTCAAGAGGTCAAGACTCAATATTATCTCTAAGAAAATATAAAGAGGGTTCAACCTTGGCTAACCCACCATATTTTTCTTCCAAAATAGTAACAACATTAAAATTAAAAACAATAATACAAGGGAGGAAAGGAACTAGAGAGAGAATAGACTTAATGTGAGCCCAAAGATGTGACTTACCAAAAAGATCAATGGGGGCCTAAATATTAGAGAAAATGCATAATTCCCTAGTTTCAAAGCTAGAAGTAACCATAGAAATACAAGTGTAGATGTAAATCCACCATAGCAGGGAAACCTTCTTCAAGTTACAATAGTAGGAAAACCCTCTTGAACTACCTTGAGAACCCACTCCTTTCCAGTGGCCAAGGGTCCAAACATGAGGAGCCCTCTTGAATAAACCATCCATTGTCAACTTAATTTCTTGAATAAAGACTATATTAGGAGATAAGATTCACTTAATCTTTTCTAGGGATGCTATTCATACCCCACACATTCAAAGAGATGACAATAATTTATGAGGTTGGGAAAAGTGAGAATAAATGGTCTTAATAGAACAATATTCTACTAATGTAGCCCCAATCAACTTCACTTTCATCTGATCTATCTTCCACTTTTCCTTCAAGAATTTATCTATAGAGATTCTCTTGAGGATTTTCTAAAGTAATCCCAAAGTTTTAGAAGCACTACTACTCTTTCCATGATCCACAACCTCCTTTAATGGATGAGAAATAAAATATATTCCCACTCCACTACTCATTTGAACCTTAATACCATCTGAGTCATGCCCATCTAGGATATGAGGAATTCCATCAGTGTCCATCTTCCTTCCCTGTTAAACCTCCATAGGCATACTTGAATTCTCTTATCTTTCATCTTCTAGTATTGTCACATCCTTTTTCCCATCACTTGAGGGAAGATCAGCTAGAATGCCTTCTTCCTGAAGAAGTTCCTATAGAGTTTCAAATCTATTAAAAGTATCCTCATTTTGTCTTTCCCTCCAAGTCCTTTTCTACCCTCTCCCCTTATTATAGGGCTTCATAGGAATACATACTTCCTAGCCATATTCACTTTAGTCATAAGTGTCTTCCCCTTATCCTTCTTAGGAGAAGAACTAGAAGGTGTTATCTCTATTTGAGCATTAAGTATTGTCATTAGTATCAAACAAGTTCAGTTGGTAATATAAGCTATTCAAGTCAGTAAAGGTTGGAATAAGAAGTAAAAAAAGTTAGTCGTTTGAACTTATAAAGCCTTCATACTGAGAAGTCACAAGGTAGAAAATCAAGCTATCAAAATACAGGTTTAACCAAGCATGTTTACAGAGCATCAGGAATTATTAAGCACCAAACTAGTGAACACCGAGAATCAGTTAATTCACCAAATAGGGAATGCATTGTTTACCGAGTTATTCAGGAAATGGAATACTAATCAACAATGGCACATATCTCTATGTAAATGATTTACATAGATCTATAAATGATTTACCAAGATTGAGACACATTTATTATGGATGTAATCATTTAATTTTGTGATGATTCCTATGTAACAGTTAGATCTAGGTTATTTTTGTACACCGTAGATATTAGGTTTTCTAAGATATTGCAAACCTAATTAGGTCAAAGAAGTTTTCTATATAATTATAATAGATGTCATTTTGACATGCACATGATAAGGATATCATGAAGGAGTAGCCGCATACAGGACAACAGTAATCAAACAAGGGTTTGCATGAATGAAAAGTTATCAGAGACAGTATCAGTTTATCAGAAACTTATAAGGCTATTGAGCAGGATAGAGAGTAATATTCTACACATCAAGGTGAAATCTACTTAGTATTTAATATATATGATTCAGACAAGAACAAGTTATCATTTACAGATATTTTTTTTTATCAATTTAACCATTGTAGGAGGATTGTAAATCTCTTAACAGAGTAGGCTTAACAGTCTTTTGTAAATCTCCTAACTGAGTGCACACTTTTTTGGTGTTGCTAAAATCCTTTCATAAGGTAGATCGAATCAATTTTATGTTACTCCTAATAGGGTAAGATCATTAGAAGTGATCACAATTGTAGCCTTAACCGACAACTTTATTTACTGCAGTAGTGAAGAATTTGAGGGTGTCATCCCCACCATAGTTTTTACCTTCTAATAAGGGTTTTTGTGTAACCAAAATACTTGAGTCATGACTTAACATTTTCATGAATGTTTTATTGTTTTGTTTACATGCATTTTACATTTACAAGTTATTTGAATGTATGGTTCAAATAATGGACTCAGTTAGTTAGTTAAGCACTACTATTGCAGATTGTTAATTAGTAAAAGTTTTTGAGGGTACTGATTCACCCCTCCCCTCTCAGTACTATATCTTTCCTATCCCAACAATTGGTATCAGAGCTCGATCTCTTATTTGGAAGTTTAATCACTGAAGAGGAAAGATCTTAGGATGGAGAGATATAGATTGGATAAGATAATTGAAAATCAAAAGATTCAAATGTGAATCTTCATAGAACAATACAAGCAAGAAAGGGATGAATTGAAGAAATTGTTGGTTCAGAGAAAGGATATGGCTATTCAGTAGAGTGAAATTGACTATCATGAAGAAGATATTGATGATTTTTTTGAATCAACTGGATCTAGTTTAGGCAGTATATATGACATATCTGAAGGAGGAATATCTAATTTATCTGAGAAAAATCTTCATCTTACTGAACAAGTTAAAGCCCTATAGATCGGTCAAGAAGCACAAATGGTGAGAATGATTGATGTTATGAACAATGCTAGGAAAGCTAAACAAGAGAGAAAGTTGGCTATTGAAGACATAAGACAAATGAATGAGAAACTACAAGAGAAAGAATCTAAGATACTAAGACTTATCGAGCATCATTTTGAAATCTCTAATCAAATGGTTATTATAAGTCAGGAAGTCAACCAAGTGAATAGCGAGCTTACAAGGAAACTAGAAGACATTTGTGAACTGGGAGAAGAGAATGAGAGACTAAAAAATGAAGTGAAGATGTAACAAAAACATAATGAAATGATTAAGAAATTTGAAGACAATTCCAAGAAAATTGATGAATTTATGATCAATCAAAGAGGACTTGGAAGTACTATAGGATTAGAATACACCAAGCAAGGAGAATCATCAAAACAAGATGAACATATGAATTCCTAAACAAATCAAAGACCTAAGAAACTATCATGCTACCACTATGGTAAACCAGGCCACACATCAAATGTTTGCAGGAGTAAAGCTAAAGGTAATCCTAAAACCACTCCCAAGTTTAATGGTTATTGCTATAGTTGTAACAAGTATGGACATCAGGCACGAGTGTAGGTCTAAGTTGAATAGGACTCCTAACAAACCCTACATGGATAAACATTGTCACACTTACAACATGCATGGACATACATCACAAGAATGTAGAACAAAGATGAAGCAAGTTTGGACACCGAAAGGACAAAACAAGACCTATCAACCAAGAAGACAAGGTAATTCTTATACTTGAGATTACAACACATGGGTTATTTGTACAATATGTGCAAGATATGGATATATAGTAGCTAACTGCATGAGGAAGAACTGGAGAGGTAGATCTCACAACTGGAAAAACACTAGTACAACATGTTTACACTATCACAAGGTCAGTCGCTTAAGTAAAGATTGTAGAGACCGAGCACTAGAAATACAAACTTATGAGAATGGCAATACAATTGAAGATATCATGAGGATAAGAAACACTATGTGGAGAAAAGTATCAAGTGATAATGCTAAGTCAAGTAATGCAGTCGGTGAAACCTCATCCATTGGATTGGGTGACATTGCCACCTCCACCTAAGTTGGAAATGCTAGGAATGAATGCTAAATATATCCTATGGGAGTATTAGCAGCCATTTTGTAGCAGTTGTTGTTGCATTCATGACTGTGATTGTCATTGATGTCAACACAGTGATCTATTGAAGATTAGCAGAGGATCAAACAATGTTTGGATTAGCACACATGGGATATTAGATCATGGTTAAGAGCATAGACAGTAATTCATTTATTCATGGAAGTTATGAGGAAATTAGTGGAAGCAGTATTCAGGCAATGTTCCTGAGTAGCGGTTTGTGGAAATCGGATGATATATCCTAATTGAGATGGAATCTAGTTATGCGCAATTAGAGAGCAGTTGAAGACATGTTGATAGTGACATGGATGATAACACAAACTTCGAGGTCACATGAGTGAAGAGTTATTCTAATTGGAAGCCAACAATTTTGTGTAATTTTAATGTAACGTGTGGAAACTTTTATTTTTGTAATTTGTATGCCGACTCATTTGTAATTACTTGAGTGTGGTATAAAGGAATGAAATTTTTCCTTGTTTTAATCTAGTAATGTAAGAGTAAATGAAATTGTGAAAGTGAATTTGTGGAAAGATGATATGTGAGGTATAGAGATCTGAAATTGAGATCTGGTCTAGCAGTGAGTGTGGTTTGGCATAGTCAGAGAAGAGGTAACATATTATTGAGATCAGTAATATTTTGATATTATTCTATTAAATAATCTAGAGATTAGTATGATAGTGTGTTCAGTGATCTTTCCATTGAAGTTGTTTGGGCAGTGGGTCCTTCTGTCTTCCATAACTCCTAATAGGGTTAGAATCTTTTAGTAGGGATTCAAAATCTCCTAGCAGGGATTCATATGTACTGAATGTATTTCATAAGACTCCTAACATAGTCCATCTTTCACAAGGAATATTCATATTAGTGCATCTTTTGTGGGCATCATTCCCACTGGGGTTTACTCTTTGATCAAGAGGTTCAAGAGGTTCCCTAGTCAACATATCTTGTGTCATTGTGTTATTTTGTATGAATATCATTCTATGGTTGGTAATTATATTTCTTACATGGTTAAACTCTATTGAAGTTGATAAATTTATAATTATTAGATAACTAATTCACCCCCCCCCCCCTCTTAGTTATCATGGTGGAATTTACTTTCTAACAATTGGTATCAGAGTAATAGTTCCTTGAAAGAAAAGTTTAACAGCTTAAGGAGATCCATGGTGAATTTTAGGAAAGAAAGCCCTAAGTTTGATGGAGTGAATTTTGACAGCTGGAAAGAAAAGATGAAGACACATCTACTATGTTTAGGACTAGGTTATTGGTTGATTACTAAGAATGAGAAGACTCTCATGGATGAGGATAATATTAAAACATGTACTAATGATGAAAGAGATCTATTCATGTGTAACATACTTGCTAGAGAAGCACTTTTTTTAGCCCTTCCAGAGAATGAGTACAGTCAAGTAAAATATTTGAAAACATCTCATGAAATTTGGTTAGCTTTATAGTCTACTTATGAAGGTGATGAACATGCAAAGAAAGTCAGATTATATAATTGGATATGTGCATTTGAAGATATAAGAATGATGGAAGATGAATCTATTAGAAGCTATATTGGTAGAATGTCAGAGATTGTTACAGGTATAAAATCTTGTGGAGGAACAAAGATAGAGAATGAAGTGATATGGAAAATTCTAAGGACATTGACTCCTACATTTAAGTAGACAACACAGATGATTGAACAAGTCATACCTTGTACTATGAACTTTACAAGAGAGACTCTTCTTGGAAGATTGGAAGCAACAGAAATGAACCTGAGGTTATCAAGAGACTTACCTAGAATGGAGACAACATTCAGTGCTCTTGGTGTTCTCCCTACTTTGTCAAGAAGCATCAGTGTGAGAAGAGATTATTCTGGCAGTAGCAGATCTAGAAATGAAGAATACAAGAAGATTGAAGAAGGTATTGCCTTGCTTGTGAAGAGAGAACTAGACGGTAAGAAAATTTTTAAATGTTGGACATGTCAAGAATATGGTAATTTTGCATCTAAATGTCCTAAGAGAATTAAGAAATACAGAAACAATTTTAAGCCTAGAAGATCTAAGGAATGTTATTATACTAATGATGAAGAACTTGAAGCTAGTATAGAGAGAACCTTAAGTGAAAGTGATACTGAGAATAATGATGATATAGGATTTGTAGCAATTAAAGAAGAAAATCCTAAAATAGAGGTTAAGGAAGAAAAATATCTAGTTTCTCAAGTTGAAAAGAAATCTAATTGGATTATAGATAGTGGTTGTTCACATCATATGACTGGAGACATGAAAAATTTCATAAAGTTTAGCAATTATGATGGAGGAGTTGTTAGAGTTGGAAACAATGCACCTTGTTTGATTAAAGGTATAGGATCTATTACTCTTGATGGAAATACTACTACTAATGATGTTTACTTTTTGGATGGTGTGAAACATAATCTTTTGAGTGTTGGACAATTAGTTGATAAGGGATATCAAGTTTGGTTTACTGAGAAAACTTGTGTGATAAAAGACAAAGATGGAAATTTGATTGGTACTGGATCTAGAACCAGAGGTCATGTATTTTAGTTGAATCCTATTGAGATGACATGTTTGATTACTAAGATTGATGACAGTTGGTTATGGCACAGAAGATTTTGTCATATAAATTTTGATAACATTGTGAAAGTGAGTACTACACTTGCAGTAAGAGATTTGCCTAGAATTATGAAGCCTACTAACATGATTTGCAAGGAATGTGTGATGGCTAAATAGAAGAGAAGCTCATTTCCCAGTAAGAAGTTTACATCAGCAGAGAAGTTGGAGATTGTTCATACAGACCTGAGTGGTCCTACAAAGACTAGAGGATTCTATGGAGAAAGGTATTTTATGATTCTTGTTGATGACTTTACAAGAATAATGTGGATTGCATTTCTTAAAGAAAAATCTAAAGTATTTGATAAGTTTAAGATCGTTAAGAATAAAGTTGAGAATGAATCTGGAATGAAGATTAAATGTTTGAGATCAGATAGAGGTGGAGAATTTACTTCTAGAGAATTTAACACCTTTTGTGAAGTGAATGGTATTAAGAGACAATTTTCAGCCCCTAGGACATCTAAACAAAATGGTATTGTAGAAAGAAGAAATAGATCAGTGACTGAAGCAACAAGAGCTATGTTATTTGAGAATGACTTAGCGAAGATATTTTGGAAAGAAGTAGTGAACACAATAGTGTATACAATGAACATAGTACAAATCAGAGCAAACACAGACAAGACACCCTATGAACTATGGTTTGGACATGCACCTTCAGTTAAGTATTTTAGAATTTTTGGAAGCAAATGTTATATTAAGAGAGATGATGACATTGGAAAGTTTGATCCTAGAAGTGATGAAGATATATTTCTTGGATATTCTTTGAAAATCAAAGCTTATAGATGTTACAATAAGAGAACTAAGACTATTGTTGAGAGCACAAATGTTAAAGTTGATGAAAAGTTAAAAATTCAGGAAAGAATGCTTGATTATGAATCAGATGAAGGAACTCATCCTAGATCTAACATTGAGACTACTTAATTATTCTATGAAACTGACAGTGATTTGTTGAATGAAAGCCACAGTGAGATCATTAAAGAATTGACACCTGAAGTGAGATTTGAGACAGTGACACCTAACAAGAATTTATCAAGGAATCATCCTATTGAGTAGATTATTGGAAGCATAGACAGAGTAGTTCTAACTCAAAATAAGGTACAAGAACAGTTATGTTTGATTTCTCAAATTGAACCTATATCTACTAGTGAATCTTGTGAAGATGAACATTGGATTAAAGCTATGAAAGAAGAACTAGATTAGATTGAAAAGAACAAAATATGGGAATTGGTCCCTAGACCTAAAGATAAGAATGTTATAGGAACAATCAGAAACAAGATGAATAAACAAAGAGAAGTAGTAAGGAACAAAGAAAGATTGGTATGTAAAGGATACTCACAGCAAGAAGGAATTGACTACAAAGAAACTTGTGCACCAGTAGAAAGAATTGAAGCAGTAAGAATGTTTTTGGCCTATGCAGCTTTTAAGTATATCAGATGGATGTAAAGTCAACATTTCTAAATGGAGAGTTGGAAGAAGAAGTCTACATTGAGCAGCCTGAAGGTTTTCCTTTAACTCAAGAAAGAGACATGGTATGCAAATTAAAGAAAGCTTTATATGGACTGAAGCAAGCACCTAGAACTTGGTATGCGAGATTGGATAAGTATTTGTTGAAATTAGGATTTACAAAAGGAACAACTGATAGAAACTTGTACACAAAAGAAATTGAAAATGGTTTGTTGGTTGTAGTTATTTTTGTTGATGATATTATTTTTGGAGGAGAAGATGAAACCAGTGATAAATTTGCAGATGAAATGAAGACTAAATTTGAAATGAGTATGATTGGTGAAATGAAATATTTTTTGGGATTGTAGATAACACAGAATAGTGATGGTATCTTTGTAAGTTAGACAAGGTAATTGAATGATTTGTTAAAGAGATTTGGAATGGAGAATTGTAAACCAATGGAACACCTATGGTAACTAGACATAAGTTATCTAGCACAGATGAGACTCCTATAGTGGAACAGAAGAAGTATAGATCTATGATTGGAGGATTGCAGTACTTGACACATACAAGACTTGATATAGCACATTTAGTTGGAATTGTAGCAAGATTGCAAGCTGAAACTAGAGAATCACATTATGCAGCAGTGAAGAGGATACTGAGATACTTAAGAGGCACAATTGAGTATGGATTGTGGTA
The DNA here is from genome assembly GCA_027943335.1 of Chamaecyparis obtusa. Taxonomy (NCBI): domain Eukaryota; kingdom Viridiplantae; phylum Streptophyta; class Pinopsida; order Cupressales; family Cupressaceae; genus Chamaecyparis; species Chamaecyparis obtusa. The sequence continues at coordinate 760,098 of BSBK01004435.1, forward strand.
TGAAAAATTTGATGATTTTACCCTATGTGCATATATAGATGCTGATTGGGGAGGCAATGTTGATGATAAAAAGAGCACCAGTGGTGGAGCATTTTTCCTTGGAGGAAGATTGGTTTCTTGGCTAAGAAAGAAGTAGAATTGTATTTCACGTACAAAGCACAATAGAAGAAGAATATGTAGCAGAAAAAAACAATTGTAACCAGATAATTTGGATGAAGCAGATGTTGAAGGATATTGGAATAAAATTTGTTGAGCCTATTTTTATACATTGTGACAACACCAGCACAGTTAGTATTTCTAAGAACCCTATATTGCATTGTAAGACAAAGCATATAGAGATAAGGTATCATGTAGTAAGAGAGAAATTTGTTGAGAAAGAAGTCAGACTTGAATATATAAGCACAAAGGAGCAGATTGTAGACATATTTACAAAACCTTTGCCTAAGGATACATTTGAGTATCTGAGAGGTATGCTTGGGGTTATACCCCAGCCTAATTTTGAGAAGTGATACAGATTGTTGCATCCATCCAATGGTATATAAGCCCTATCTTTCTTCTAGACTCGATGTTGGTACTTCCTCTATGGGGGAGTATGTGTATCTAAGTTGAGTCATGAGGACTCTAGTGAATGTATTTTATGAATAGTGTCTTTTGACATTGGAGTTGTTGTTGACATAATGATGAAATTTCTATCATTGATGTCAATGGGGGAGAAGTGTACATGAAAGACCATTTGTACCATCTATTGGAGAGAACTGAATAGGAAAATGAAGCAAAATTTGATTGATGAAGAGGACTTGAAGTATTTTTTAGAGCAACAGTGTTGCAGTGTTGGATTTATGGAATATTGGATGTTTTTAATCTATGTTTCCATCAATGCCAATGGGGGAGATTGTTAGGAATGAATGCTAAATATATCCTATGGGAGTATTAGCAGCCATTCTATAGCAGTTGTTTTTGAATTCATGACTGTGATTGTCATTGATGTCAACACAGTGATCTACTGAAGATTACCAGAGGAGAAGACAATGTTTGGATTAGTGCATGTGGGATATTAGAGATCAAGCTATGTGATGTTGAAGACTTATTCTATGATGTGTTATTAGATCATGGTTAAGAGTGCATATAGTAATTCATTTATTCATGGAAGTTATGAGGAAATTAGTGGAAGCAGTATTCAGGCAGTGCCCTTGAGTAGCGATTTGTGGAAATCAGATGATATCTCCTAATCGGGATGGAATCTGGTTATGTGTAGTTAGAGAGAAGTTGAAGACATTTTGATAGTGATGTGGATGAAAGCACAAACTTTGAGGTCACATGAGTGAAGAGTTATTCTAATTGGAAGCTGACAGTTTTGTGTAATTTTGATGTAACGTGTGGAAACTTTTATGTTGTAATTTGTATGCCAACTCATTTGTAATTACTTGAGTGTGGTATAAAGGAAGGAATGTTTTCCTTGTTGTAATTTAGTAATGTAAGAGTAAATGAAATTGTGAAAGTGAATTTGTGGAAAGAGGATATGCGAGGTACAAAGATCTAAAATTGAGATGTGGTGTAGCAGTGAGTGCTGTTTGGCACAGTCAGAGAAGAGGTAACATATTGTTGAGATCAGTAATATTTTGATATTATTCTGTTGAATAATCTAGAGATCAATTGGACAGTGTGTTCAATGATCTTTCCATTGAAGCTATTTGGGTAGTGGGTCCTTCTGTCTTCCATAACTCCTAATAGGGTTATAATATTTTAGCAGGGATTCAAAATATCCTAATAGGGATTCATATGTACTGAATGTATTTCATAAGACTCCTAACAAAATCCATCCTTTCACAAGGAATATTCATATTAGTGCATTTTTTGTGGGCATCATTCCCACCGGGGTTTACTCTTTGATCAAGAGGTTCCCTAGTCAACATATCTTGTGTCATTGTGTTATTACGTATGAATATCTTTCTATGGTTGTTGGTTACATTGCTTATATGGTTAAAATCTATTGAAGTTTTTAAAGGTTATAATGATCAGATAACTAATTCACCCCCCCCCCCCTCTCAGTTATCTTGGTGGACTTTACTTTCTAATAGGAAATGTATGTATAGAACTACTAATTCTAAATGGTTATATCTATCATACAACTCCTTATATCAAGTTTTCTGTGAGGCCTCACCCTGACCCATCATAGAATTATTGATCTATTAACATTTTGATACTTTATGATTTGATACTTTGATACACCTTTTGATCATTTTGACAAAGACTCATGATATTATGTTTATGATGATGATTACATTATGCAAACTATATTTTGATGTGGATTAGAACCTAGAACATATAGTTGATTTTGGTTATACATGCTTAGATATGTGAATTGATGAGAAGATTTAATCATGATTAGATTTGAGTATTTCATGGATTATGCTCTACGTTAGGAAGTAGCATGGATAATATGTCATGATGATTTAGGAATATACTATGTTTAAACATTACTGAATGAAAATTGTAATTAGGAATTAAATTCTACATATTGATTAATGTTGCTAATTATGAATTGTATATATATATTTTCATGTGATTTTATTGCCTGGACTACTGATGCTCAAGTTTAGTGTGTAGGAAAGAAAACCATGGGATTATTCAGAGAATTAGGGCTAAACATATGTGAATTGAGTAAGCCAAGGTTTGATCCAATAAGGGATTGAAACCTCGTTGTAATGTGATCCTTGTTGTAAATGTAATTTGAATGTGTGTTAGTTGTTAGATTCATGTTGATAATTGGACATGTCATTGTGAATGTGATGTGTATTTTTGGTGTTACTTGACACTTGTATTGTCCATGTGGATGGTGACATGCCAATTAGGGTTTGGGCAAGAATCACCTAACCTTATAGGGTATTATTTTAATCCCACTTGCATGTAGATGTCTTGTAGGGATCACATCAATTTGGAACTCGGATTTGAACTTTAGGGGTACTTTAGAGGGGTCAAAAGTGACCCTAGACTATATTTTTGGCCAAAATTAGCTAACCTTATGGGGTACCTTGAGTTGGGGGCTAGTTTTTACCTATGGAGAAGCCTAGGTCACCATTATGGCCCTCCAAAAAGGCTACTTTCCAAAAGTGGCGAAAATGGAGATGGCCACATACAATCTAACTTGTCCCACACTTTTTGCTAAACTCACAATTAAGAAGGGGGGACAAGAGGTAAGGCCCATGGACTAGAGGGCATGTCACATTAATTGCTAGGTCTTGAGTACACTTTTGGAGGTCTTTTTAGAGGGCTTGGAGAGACTTAGTGGGTGTTCACCCACTCTCTAATTTTAGAGACACTTAGGGTTGGAGAAAGGAAAAAGTCAAGGGAGAAAGGATAAGGTCTCTTCTCAACTACCTTCTTGCCATTTTCTTGGACCAAGGTTGGTGAATTCTTGCCATGGAGAAATGCTCTTGCATCTTAGATTTGTATATTATTGTTTTGGATGAACATGCAAATCTTGTATGGTGTTCATAAATGTAAATTTTGTTATTGTTGTTGTGTTGGGTTGGGATGCATTTGGATTTTGAATCATTCTTGTTTCCTTGTTTTTTGGGAGTGTTGTTCATGGGAGTTGAAGGCATCACTAACCATTTGGGAAGGGAAGTAGTGGCCTTGGGTGAAGGGGTTAGTTGGGCTCTCCATTGTAGTGAGAGTCTCTTCTATTGGAGAAGAGGAAAAATTTCATGGGATATGGGCTCCATGAAGGCATGTTGTAATCTTGTATTTGAGAATGGAAATGAAAAAAAATTGTAAATGGAAGGAATGTCAATATAGCCTTGGAAAGGCATGGAAGACTCTTGTTTGGAATTTGTATTGGTATGGCATTCTCCTCCTTGGAAAAGCCCACCTTCACCCTATTTTAATGGATTATAGAAATCCATTTGTGAAGCCTTGGTTGGGAGTTAAATGTTGTTTTTTTCATATATGTGTTTGTGAGCATTGTGTTGTGCATGTAACCATTTAGCCTTGATTTTCCAAGCTCAGGGGTGGTCTCTTTGAGACCTTGGATGGGAGGTGAGATCTCCATGGTTTTCCCCTTATACTTGCAGGTTGAAGGCTATGTCTTTGCAAAGGAAAAAGCTTTGGAAGAGTTTTCTATTTTTGGAGTCCCTTTGTGGGAGAAAACTTTTAATGTTGTGTTGTTGAACTCATGTAATGAGAATCATCTCATGTTGTTATTGTATTGAACATTTGTGTTCTATATCAAGTTGTAGGTGAAAATGTTCTTGTTCATTGTAAAATAGATTCCATGAGGAAATGATGAATGCATTTTATTCATTCCAATGTAAAGTTTCTTGTTGGACTCTAATATAGGAAATCAAATTATATTGCATTACTATTACATGATTGCAAAGTGGTGAAAATTTGGATTCTTGAAGCATATGCTTAATAGTATTGTGAATGATATTCAAGTTGAAATGTGAAAGAATTGAGATGCTTAGATTACTTAATAAATCCAAGTTACAGTGACATGTTGTTCTTTGAAATTACTTAGTTAATTACTTTCATTTATGTGTGCTCCTATCATGTCAAAATTATACATGGAAGAAACAAAAAGAAACAAGTGCAAAAATAAAGAAAATGCTCAAAAGAGACCTACAGGGCTCTAGAAAATGTATGGGAAAAATTCCCATACATTTTCCCCTACCACAGTCAATAAACTATTATTTTATTTTCCCGCTTGATTGTAGATTAACAATAATATAATGTAAAAGCTACAAACATATCAAACCCCTAGACTACATCAGGTGGTGGGACCCATTTGGGTCGTCACCCCAAAAGATTAAAAAAATATATATAAATTAAAAATACTTGCCTTTTAAAAAAAACCGTATGCCTTCCTTTCTATAAAAATGTTTTAAAAAAAAATTTTTTTAAAAAAAATTATTAAATAAGTTGGGGGGGCCCCGTGGTCCCCACACCCTTCTCCCCATCCGTGTAGGATCCTACCATGACAGGGAGTACTCCTGCCACAGTAGAGTACTCCTCTGCCACAACGGTGCTGTGACAGGGAGTACTCTGTCGCGACAGGGTACTCCTTTGTTGTGGCAGAGCGGGCCCCACCCAGTCCCATCGGGACTTAAAACAAGAAATGAATAAAGTTATTTTTTGTTATTTCATTTTATTTTTGTTACTTGTTAAAATTCATTATTATGTTATTTAGTAATATTTTTACTTTTTCTTAATTTTATCTATTATCTTTTTTTTTTAATTGATATGTTATTAAAGTATTTAATTAAATAGTTGAAGTGCATTTTTTATATAGATTTTTAATTATTAATTACCTAATGTTGATTTAACTTAAGATTTTCATCAAACTAACTATTTTAGGATACTTTATTGTAAGCTAAATAAAATGAAATATTGGTTGCCAATTAATACTTAAAAGTTTATTTATGTATCAAATTAGATTAATTGTTAAATATAAATAAGTTTTTATGATTTATACACTTTTTTTTCTATACTGATGTATGTAATGTCTTTAGGTATAATGGAATAGGAAGCTAATTTAGGCTAAGTCAAGCTAATAAATTTAATATTTAAACTTTGGTAATGAATCACCTTATAAGACCTATCACCTTAACCTTTAGACTCAAAATATACATAACCAAAGAGATATAGACTTATCATGTAAGTAATGTTTATAGAATGAAAATGTGAAACAATGAGTTATTAATATTTATAATCTAGCATATCGTCCAAATGGTTATTTAATCGAATTCACGACTTCCTAGCAACATACTAGGTAATGGGTATCTCTCATTATCTAACGAGATTCTTTCCTACGAATGCTTGTACCCTTAATGAAGATGATTATTTTCTTTTCGTATCATAGTAACCTTATGGGGGTGCTACCTCACTTTTAGATTCAAGTTTAGTCAAACTCAAATGTTGACCTTTCTAGTTGAGCAACACGATGATAGTTTCCAACCCCTTCAGTAGCTTCTAATTGACCTACCTTGCTGATTTAGAATCCCTAGGGTATGATTGGCTTAAGTGCTATAGTTGTCTTATCCTTGAACCACTTACGATAACATTAGTCAACTAGTCTAAAAAAAAAATTGTTACATTTTTGCGTGTTTTATTTTGGGCATTACATGTTCACATACCAAATCTGCATAAATTAAGATGCATTATGGTTTTACATATTATGAGCTTTAAGTGTTTACAGTCGGTATATGCTAGACCGAGTGAGAATTTGCTAGTCGGTAATTATGGGCAAGGTTAACTGAGTTGTAGTATTGACTGAGTAAAATTTTATGTGTTAACTAAGCTATGGAAATTTTGAAGTATACACCGAGCATGATTTTTGTTACTGAGCTGTGTTAGGTCAAGCATTTATTGCAAAAAATTTTGAGCGAGAATTTGAAAATTGCTATAAATAAACAATGGACTTAGCTTATTTTTCACATTGTGATCATGAAGAGCTAAGAGACTTTAGAGAGAATTTGAGTGAAGGATTTTTCAAAGATATTGAACAAAGATTTGAAGGATTTTGAGCAGTTTCATCATTGTTACGAGTAAGTGCTATTATCACCGAGCTATTGCATTGATATTTCTTGAGGACCTAAAATGAAGAACAATGGCACCCACATCAAAAGTAAAAAAATATAAGGTTGTAACTGAGGAGGATGTTAGGTTAATTGTATCTGCAACATATAATGAGCCAAAGTACAAACTTCACCCCAAAGTTGCATCGCAAACCGAAAAGACCAAAGCTTTCTCAAGCATTCTGCCTAGGGTTTTGCTGGTTGAAGACATACATGCCTTCATAAACTAAAAAATTGGAGAGGTAGGTGACTTTGAGTTCCAATCTAATTTTGAAGAGCTTATTATTGATGGTAAACTCAAGGATGATCATGCACATCTAGAGGTTAAGGGTTTGATTAATGCCCTACATTTCCTAAGGGTATTTAAGAATGAATGGATAAGAATTGTTCTGAGCCATTTTCATGATGGAAAACTATGGTTAGATGAGCCTGTGAAAATAACTATGGATATCATTCACGCAGTAATAGGTTACCCTACCACTGATAAAGTGAAAGCACTGAGGAGTGCACCAAGAATCGGGTTGGAGAAAAGTACTGGAGCAGAATGGGATGGAAGATGATTGAGAATAAATACTATTGTTGATCCCAAAACTAGGTTTGGTGCATATACCATAGGCTACAAAATATTTCAATCCAGTAGACCTAATAGTGTACCGTATGGAGTGGTAGATATTTCTTACAAAATAGTGAAAAAGGGATTTCAATTAGATCTTGTTGAGTTGTTGTTGAAACAAGTTGAATAAAATATGAGGACAATTCAGTCAGCAAAGAAAAACACATGTAAGTTTGGATCATTGTTACTTTGAATATTATTTTATGTGCAAAACTTTTTCCCTTCCATCGGTAATGTAAATTGAACAACCGACAAGCCAATGACACTGCAAATCAATGATTTGATACAAAGTTTGGGTGAGAACTTTGTGAGTATAATGGATGTTTACTTTGAACAATTCAAAGATAGGATGAGTGCAAGGAGTAGGATACTGAGATAATTGGTCGAGGAGTATGAACATGACATATGTTTTTTGGTAGATACCGACTATACCTTGATTAAAGTAGTAGAACCGAGAACTATATGGTTAGCACCAATGGGATATGAGATTGATATTGACCAAGCATCAAGTTCAATCAAGGATTTACTAGAAAATCCTAAGGATCCTAAAGATACTAGGTTTGGGACATATGAATAAGAAAAAAATAGATATAGTCATTGGTAAAATTACAAAGAAGTCAAGAAAAATGATGGACAAACTGGTGAAACAATTTTGAGAAGATGCAAATGATGTTGAGGCATCTGAGGACATTCTAGTTGAGGTAGAAACTGAGGCTCAGTTGCTTCTAGCTAACATTTCTTATGATGAAGAGGCAACTGAGTCAAATAAAGATGTTGAATCTACACCAGTTAAGCCCACTCCAAAGAAGAAGCAAGTAGAAATGAAAACTAGAGCCCAAACAAGATCTACCACTACTGCTTCACCACCACTAAAGAAAGGAGTTGTTAATATTTCTATGCATACACCAAAAAAGACCTATAAAAAGAAGAGAGGTACTCAAGCTACCTCTGAGGCACCAAAGAAGAGAAGGAAACTAATAAGAGGTAAGGATGATGTTGATGATGAAGAAGAGGATGATACAAGTCAATTTAAAGTTGTTGTAAATAAAGATCATTCCATTGATGAAATTTTAAGAACAATAATAGATACTGGAGGTCTTAGTAACCCAATGATGGGTAGGTATGTTCACATGTCCATCGAGGACCATGAAAAGATAGAAGTAGTAATTCAAATGATGATCAAGTACAAAAAGGTACCAATAGAATTTTCAAAGTATGTACCTAAAAGCTTATATGATAAATTTTTTTCTAGGTGGACTTATACATTAAGTACTGAAAATAAAATGAGGGAACATTCCCTGATATTGGCTATGCCAACACTACCAGTTCCTAAAATAAATGAGTTGATGAAAGAGTACTCAAAAAGGTTTCTAGTGAAAAGCAGAGCACTACAAATTCTAGCTGGGAAGCTTGCTGAGGTTGATGAGAATAGTCAATTATTATGGACTTCCATTCTCCAAGCATGAACTAAAGTTGATAAGCTGGCATTGGTTGTGATACCCAATAGAAAAAGTAAAAGGAAAGACAAAGGCCTCCACTCGAATGATGTTGATCTAGCCACAAAGGAACTAATAGAACTATCAGATACTAAGGTGCCAAACACAACCATTTCCATGATTTTTATCCATTAGGTTATCAAGAAGTGTACCAGGATCCACTTGAGAAAACTATAATAATAGGTAAAAATTATGTTCTTATAGAAGACATCACTAATGGTGATCCTGATGATGTGAAAGATGATGAGGACATCACAATTGTTGCAACACAAATAGAAGAGTTAGCCCCCACCAAGCCAACAACAAGCACTATATCGGGTGAACTTCCAATATTAGTACAAGCAGTTGAGATTATTTCTCAGAAGGAACCCAAAGGCTCAAACCCCAAGTAGTAGAAGGATACAATAGGGGAACAAGGTACAAGTACACAAGGTACTATAGAGACAAATGAGCCTAAGGAGAAAGAGAATGAAACACAAGAACTGAAAGATCCTAAGCCGACAGACACCACCGAGACAACCATGACCAACACTACAACAGAGGCCCCTACTCAATCAAATGAGACTCAGGTCACTATTAGGAATGAATTCTAAATATATCCTATGGGGGAGTATTCACAGTCATTCTATAGCAATTGGTGTTGCATTCATGTTTGTGATTGTCATTGATGTCAACACAATGATCTACCGAAGATTAGCAGAGAAGCAAGCAATGTTTGGATTAGCGCAAGTGGGATATTGAAGATAAAGCTATGCGGACTTGAGGACTTAATCTATGATGTTTCCTAAGATCATGGTTAAGAGTGCATACATAAATTCTATTATTCATGACAGTTATGTGTAAATTAGTGGAAGCAATATTTAGGCAATGTTCTTGAGAAGCAGTTTGTGGAAATCGGATGATATCTCCTAATTGGGATATAATCTGAGCATGAAAAGTTATACACATGATGAAGACATTATTATTATGATGTGGACATGACAACAAGGTCAGAGGTCACATGAGTGAAGAATTATCTTAATTGGAAGCCAACAGTTTTATGTAATTGTGGAATATTGTGTAACGTGTGGAAGATTTTATTTTATAATTTTTATGCTGACTAATTTGTAATTACTTGAGTGTAGTATAAAGGAATGATTATTTTCATTATTGTAATGTAAGAAAATTTTAGTATTATGTGGAAGTGAATTGTGGAATGGAGCAATACTTGTTGTAAGAGGATATACGAAGTACAAAGATCTGGTATTGAGATCTGATGAAGCAGTTGGTGCAATTTGGCATAGTCAGAGGAGAAGTAATGAGTTGTTGAGATTAGTAATCTTTTGGTATTATTCTATTGAGTAATACAGAGATTAGTTGGATAGTGTGTTCAGTGATCTTTCCCTTGAAGTTGTTTGGATAATGGATCCTTCTGTCTTCCATAACTCCTAACAAGGTTAGAATCTTTTAACTGGGATTCAAAGTTTCCTAATAGAGATTCATATGTACTAAATGTATTTAATAAGACTCCTAACAAAATCTATCCTCTCAAAAGGAATTTTCATATTAGTTCATCTTTTGTGGGCATCATTCCCACCGGGGTTTACTCTTTGATCAAGAGGTTTCCTAGTCAACATATCTTGTGTTATTGTATGTATATCTTTCTATGGTTTTTTATTACATTTCTTACATGGTTGAGATCTATTAAAGGTGATAAAAATTGCATTTATCTGATAACTGATTACCCCCCCCCCCCGACCACCTCTCAGTTATCTTGGTAGACTTTACTTTCTAACAATTAGTATCAAAGCAGCAGGTCCTTGAAGGAAAAGTTTGACAACTTAAGGAGATCCATGGTGAATCATTTTAGGAAAGAAAGCCCTAAGTTTGATGTAGTAAACTTTGACAGTTGGAAAGAAAAGATGAAGACTCATTTTCTTTGTTTAGGACCAGGATATTGGTTAATCACAAAGAAAAAGAAGACTATCATTGATGAAGATAGAATTGAAGAATGTACTAATGAGGAGAGAGATCTATTAATGTGTAACATACTTGCCAGAGAAGCACTCTTGTCAGCCCTTCTGGAAAATGAGTACAGTTAGGTAAAATATCTAAAAACATCTCATGAAATTTGGTTAGCTTTACAATCTGTACACTCAAAATGTGCACTACTCTAAGTCTTTAGTTCCAAGAGAATCCATGAATTGGAAGCCTTGAGAAAGTGACCTAGAGCTCCCTATGCATGGAGTGAAAGGGTGTTTAGAGGGCTCTTAGCTAGAGCTAATAAGCATATGACCTTTCTTGTAAACCATATAATGGGAGATTCAAAGAGACAAGGGAAATAATGCCAATATCTTCAAGAATCTTGATGAAAATGCAATGCAACCCATGCTAGAATGAAGAATGCAACTAAACTATGGAAATGAAAGTATTACAAGCCTTTGCTAATTAAGCTATGTGAACTAAGCTAGAACTTGAAATGAAACTAAGTTAAGAATGCAATGAAAGAAACTAAGCTATAATGCAAGAATGAAGACTAGAATGAGACTAGAATGCAACAAGATCTCCAAAGCTCCAAAATCACCAAGAAAAACTACAACACAACATTAGCATAAAGAGTGGATCCTTTGAATGAGAAAAGAGCTCTCCTTTTAAAGATAAATGGACCATGGAGATTAAGAGGCAAAAGATTTGATCAAGGGTGGAGTTTGAAAGTGGGATCAATCCTTGTGCACAAATCTCCTCCAATGAGAAAGAAGTGTTGACTTTTGTGCCCCATGTGAGACAAAAAGGCCTTTTCTTCTTTTGATAAAATAGGAATAATGCTTTATTTGTGCAACTTAGGATAAGAGGTAAGTGGGGGATTTTTATTTAATAAAAGGGGGGGGATTCCTTTTAAATAAATAAAGACTTAGGATAAAATGGTTAATCCATAGGATATAATTGAATAAATAATAGAATTAGGATTTGATCAAGGAAATTGATTTAATTTGAAAAAATTGCAAAGCATTGATTCAAGAAATAAATTGAAGAATGGGGCCCAAAGTCTAGGCGACCATTTTAGGGTGCATACATTTGCCCCACTTTGACTAATGTGAGATCGATTTGGGATCACATGTAGTCAAAGAATGAAGTTGAAATGTGAGATCTATTTGGGATCACAAAACAACCCAAACGTGTGTTTGACGGATGGGAACACATCAGGACAAGGATAAGCTAATTGAAAGAGACAAGGCCAACACCCCTATAAATAGGTAATTGTCAAGTCTCAAGAAAGGTTTAATTGATAGGTTTGATAAATCTGAATCAAGGATTGAAGTTTGATAGGTACTACCCCCTCAGAATTAAAATCAAAATCAGATAGAGGAGAAACATTAAATTGATAAATTTGATCAAATCATAATGAAATATGATAGAATAATCATCAAGGAGTGAAGATATGCCCCAATTTGACTAGGTTTGACTGAGAAAGGTGTAGGATAAAGATGAAGTCAAACCTCAGAGAGATGAAGTGAAGGAGATGAATGGAAGACTAGGGTAGTGAGAGAGATGGAGATGAAGAAATGAAGATGCCCCAGTGAAGATTGAAGGATTGGGCCTCAAATGGTCAACCAACTGCATAAAAGAAGGAGAAATTTTAAAATGTGATTTTGACTATCAAGATGAACTTAGATTTTGATTTTGATCCCAAAAATGGATCCAAGACGTCGACATTAGCCAAGGGTGCAATTTTTGCAAAATTTTGAGATGTTCCAAAAATTAGGTCAAAAAGTCAAAATGCTATATAAGGGGTGAAAAGGTCATTTTCAAATTCATTTGTCTATTGTGATATTGAGAACTTTGAGAGATTAGAGAGAGATTATGGCTCAATAGATAGTGATTCCCATCCACACACATCGATTTGAGCGCAGTCAGTTGCACAACCAGCCTCCTAAGTATGGTGCTCTGGTAAGTTTTCAGAAAAACTAGCCTTTTGAGTCATTTAATGCATTTAAAACATGTTTTTAAAGTTTTCAAATTATATTCATGCAAAAAATCATACGACACTTAAAAATTATCGCACATGTGCTATATTCTATATCGTGAGATAGTTTGTGGGTCCATAAAGTGTCGCACGACTGTCCATGAAAGTATCGCATGATACTGGATGAAATGTCGTGTGACCTTGTGTGAACTATCATAGGAGGCAAGAGTATCACACTATTATTGAAGAAAGTATCACATGATACAATATAAAAAAAAATAGTATCGCACTAGTATAATAAGAAATATCTCATGCTTTTAATTTGAACAATATAACATGGGTACAGACAATTTTTTGCATTTGATATTACTTGTACTATTTTTAGACATCCATCATGATATATTCTGACATCTGGTTTGTGGGTTATGGCTTGCATGAGGCTTTTGTGGTGCTCACCATCAGAGCACCGAGGGTAGTTGGGCTACACTATGTTCAAGATCTAGATAATCCTGGCAGAGATGACCTGATTAGCATGGGGTTTAGGTACCTGTTGGACATGCTCCATATATAGGAAAACCATGGGTTGCTGATGGCATTAGAAGAGAGGTGGCACAGTGAGCATAACACCTTCCATCTGCTGACCGGAGAGGCCTCGATCACACTGGAGGATGTCTACCAGATCTTGTGTGTACCCAGCCATGGAGATGTGGTGAGTATAATCATGTTTATAGATGTTCATAAATGTAATGTTTCCATATGATGAAAACTGACATATTTTTTTTTTGTTGGCATAGGTATACTATGATCAGACTCCCACAGATGGGAGATAGGTCATTCAGGACCTTTTCTAGGATGTGACCATTATAGAGAGACATCTCAGCTGGGACCACCTGATTGAGGAGTATGGTCGGGATTACCTAGTAGCATGCATCATGTGCTCAATAGTAGCACAGGCTTTGATCATTGATAGGAGTTAGAGGGGGTTCTCGCTAGGCTGGGGGAGATTGGTAGCAGACTTGGTGGCACACCCAAGGTGGATGGCATGGGGCCCAACCATCCTAGCAGATATGTATCACGAGCTACGTGAGATCGTATATAGAGATGGCAGATCTTGGGCATGTGGAGCCATCCTGGTACAGTTATGGGCATGGGAGCATATAGTTGTTGTGTGACTATGAGTACAACCTTAGGAATGGAGACATCCCTATATATACAAGTATAGAGGATTCATCACCTATCCTCATAGTGGTTATCTTACTTATTATAGGAGGCTACTGGATGAGTTGACATCCTTCGAGTGGAGGCCATACAGACAGTGTGAGCAGTGGAGCGATAGAGATTGTGAGCTTAGGTACATGCTATGCAGCTAGCCACTACTAGGTTGACATGAAAATATTGTTGAGTGTTTTGTCATTACTCGGGTATGGAGGTAGTTCGGCCATCAGCAGAAGGTGGTAGTGGAGACTACCATATACACTAGGTGCAGGGAGGATGAGGGACATGGATGGTTGTCGATGTTGGACTACCTGCAGGTAGCACAGGAGACTACAAGATTGCAGAGAGAGCCATGGGATTACTTACCTGATATGGTAGATGCAGGTGCAGATGCTGCATACAGAGCAGAGCGCTAGAGATGCCCATTTCCATGATTCATGGTCCTAGATGCATAGCCAAAGGTACCAGGTGGGGATGGGGATGATGATGATGGGGGAGATGGAGGGGGGGAGGAGGGAGGAGAGTAGTAGAGAGAGGATAGGGATCCCGATCAGGTGGCCAGAGATGGTCATGTAGACAGGTATCAAATGATGAGGAGGGAGAGGAGGATGTGGCAAGACTAGTTTGCTGACAGGTGGATGTAGGGCAGGAGAAGCCTGCGGATAGGGGAGGAGAGGATCTCCATGCTAGGGTTTAGGTCTTAGAGACCAAGATATAGTAGCTGAGGCCTACCATTTCTATATGTGATTAGTAGCTTCTAGATGCATGAGCCAAGATAGAGTGGCATGAGAGAGTGGCATGAGATGATGTCGTGGAGATCTGGAGGGAGGCGGCATGGGTGGCATATTATCATGGTCTATACATAGTAGTCGTGCCTGAGGGACAAAGGGTGCCACTCTACTCTAAGAGGGTAGGGAGATCAAACATGGAAGATGATAGGATGGGCCCATTGCCTCCACCACCACCACCACCATGTGATGGGGAGAGTCAGTCCTAGGTCTAGGGCTTAGATGTACAGTCATATCTTGAGACATTATCCAGATTTTGGATCTCACATTGTACTTGTATCATGATATATATATGAGATGACTAGATTTACAATTTATCTTGTGTACTTATCTCAGTTTGATGGATGTTTCAGTATATTGTCTTGTTATATTGTTCAAATGTATGATATATGCTCGGGTATAGTCTCTTTCATAGATGTATGTCTAGTTCTCATGTTATGATATAGACTCACATTTTTAAAAATGATCTCTTTATGATATAGATATGATGATAAGATTAACCCCTTGTGATGATAGAAAAAGGATGTGATGTAAAAGATAAGGAGCGAAAGACATTATCAAGAAGAGGTGAAAGGTGAGCGCAGTTGATCGTAAAGTTTGTGAAAGATGAAAGGAGAGCTCTCTCCATATGCAAGATGAAAAACTAAACTAACATGAACCTAAGAATGAAAGATACTATGAAAAGTGGTTTACTTGCAAGGTCACAAATCCATTAGACTCCAATAATCATCATCGAGCTTTATTGGTAGCATCACAAGATCATAAAATACACACTAGTATAACTATGTGAATCTGAATATGATCTGTATTAGATAGGGATGTGGGAATCCCACCTAAGCATCAAAGACATGTAGGTCAAGATGACTAGTGCAGTGAGGTTCCCTAAGTTTGGTATAGCAAGATTATGCTCACATCGAGACACAAGAAATTCAAGATGGCTACAAGCATGCACTTGCAGAAAATAGTCAAGGATAATACATTGTAGATCCTAGTGTCAAGTGGAACAAGCATGAACACTCATGATAGTTAGGATCAACAAAATATACCCACAGGTAGAAAATAAATAACACATGTCCTCGTGCTCCCAGTCTTCTAGCTCGACATCATTGAAAACTATTAGGGAGAGAACACTCAGCAAAGAAATCATCATAGATAGCACACAAAGAACTAAAGTGAAGCAAGTCTCCATGAGTGAAGTGTTTAAGTGCATGTGTGTAGGTCATATAGTCAAACTTTGAGCATCGCATCTACCAGTGAGAAATATCATATCATTCTAGACTGTGGGTAGGATATCTAATAAGTGTTAAGAAACACTTGACACTAGGGAAGTGTTGAAAAACATAGTTGGGGAGGTGTTTAAAAAACACCATTTGTGAGGTGTCTTAAAGACTAATGCATCCAAGAGACCAAAGCTAACATAGTTATGCCCCCTAGATAAAGACAGAGACCAATTCCAAACCAAGGCAACAAGGACAAGGCATGATGGAGAAAGGCTAAGTTTCAAGGATGCGTGCTAAGAAACAAGGGTGGAAAAGCCTCAAGTAGCACCTATTTCTAGGTTTTCACCACTTGGCAGATTTTTAGGATTTTTTCAATTTTTTTGTATTTTTGCTACCAAGGCAACTATTTCCAAGTTTTCACCAAGGCACTCTTTTCTATTTTTTTTAATTTTTTGTAATTTTTTTGATTTTTTTTATTTTTTTAGGACTTTATATGCTTTTAAGGATTTTTTCAGCATCATATATGAATTTTTTTTGGAATTTTTTTCAAGATCAATAAATATGTACAGAGGATGCCCTCAGTCAAAATAGGCATCATGGATAGAACTTCTTTAGGTGCAAGACATTGATAGGATCAGGGACCTGCTCTCCCTCTTAAGTAGACAATAAATAAGCACCTATCCCAAAAGCTGCAGTAATGATGTAAGGTCCAAGCCAATTAGGTTTGAATTTTCCCTTTTGATCTTTATGTTGTTGTTTCTTAGGATTTTCATGTAGGACAAGATCTCCCACTTGGAATTATCTAGGGAGAACCTTTTTGTTGAAGACCTTGGACATGCACTTTTGATAGACCCTCATATGGTCAAATGATGCTTTATGTTTCTCATCTAGAAGTTCTAACTCTTGGAGTCTCATGGTGCGGTAGTCTTCATATGTAACTAGACCTTTGAGGGAAACTCTAAGTGAAGGAATCTCAACCTCTAAAGGTAACACTGCTTCAACACCATATGTAAGGGCAAAAAGAGTAGCCCCAATAGGAGTATGAATACTCATTCTATAAGCCCACAAAGCTAGATTTATTTGTAAATGCCAATCTCTACCATTCTTATGAACTGTTCTATGTAATATTTTAAGAATGGTTTTGTTTGAAGCCTTTGCTTGACCATTTCCTTGCGGGAAGTAAATGGAGGACCAATGTTGTTAAATCTTGAATTTCTAGCAGAGTTGTTTAAGGTCCTTATTTTTGAACTAACCTCCATTGTCATTGATAATCTTAGAAGGAAATCCATATCGACAAATGATATGGTTCAGGATGAACAGAGAAACTATCTTGCCCAAGGTAAAAGAAAGTGGGACAACTTCTACCCATTTAGTAAAGTAGTCAGTAGCAGTGATGATAAATTTGTATCCACCTGATGAGTTGGGATGAATCTTCCCAACAAGATCAAAGGCCCAGCGCTAAAATGGCTAATGAGATATAGAAGGAATAAGCTCCCTTCCTGGAGCATGTATCAGGTGACCATGTTTTTGACAATTTTCACATGATTTTGCAAAAGCTACTGCATCAATATGCATGGTAGGCCAATAGTACCCCACCCTAAGCAACCTTCAAGCCATGGAAAGACCATTGGAATTCCCCCCACAGATGCCCTCATGAATTTCAACTAACGCTTGATCAGATTCATCCTTTTCTAAGCATGTAAGAAGCATCCCATCTAGACCCCTCCTATACAAATCACCAGAGATAAGGGTATGGTTAGAGGAATTTCAGGTAAGGTTTCTTCATTCAGAGTGGTTAAAGTTATCAAGGATAATGCCATCACAAAGGTATGAGTAAATGGCACCATATTGGGATGATTCATGACCAACAAGGGTACAAATAACATGGCTTTCTTGAGAGTCATAGATAGGGTAATGTAGCTCTTCCACCAGGAATTCAAATCTAGATTCATGTTGTTCTAACTGAAGAAGTGAAGCAAGTGTATCCATGGCATCAACTGCTTTATTTTCTACTCTAGGGATTTGCTGAAATGTGACGAATGTGAAGTATCACCTCAAGGAATCAACCATTTTCTTATAAGGTACCAGTTTCTCATCTTTTGTTTGATATTCTTCATTGACCTAGTTGATTATTAGCTATGAATGCCCATAGATATGTAGCTATGTGATTCTCCATTCTATGGCCATCTTGAGCCCATTTGTCAAAGATTCATACTCAGTAATGTTGTTTGTACATGGGAACAATAACTTGTAAGACTTAGGAATCATGTACCCATGAGGAGAAACAAACAACACACCAACTCCTGAACCATTTTGCATAAAAGATCCATCAAAGAACATCTTCCATGTTCTTGCAGTCATGTACATGAGATGATCATCTGGGAAGTCAACTTGAATAGGTGCACTGTCTTGAATTGGGAAGTCAGCCAATTGATCAGCTATAGCTTGTCCTTTTATAGCTTTACGCTCAACGTACTCTATGTCAAATTTTTAAAGAATCATCATCCATTTAGCAAGTCTACCTGTGAGGACAGCCTTATCGAGCAAATACTTGAGAGGATCAATTTTTGCTATGAGGTGTACTGTGTGCGCAAGCATGTAATGTCACAACTTTTGGGAAGCAAACACCACTGCGAGGCAAGCTTTCTCAATACTGGTGTAATTAACCTCATATGAAACAAGCGTATGGATAATGTAATATATGGCTCTTTCTTTCCCATTTTCATCAAGTTGGGCCAGTAATGCCCCCAAGCAAGATTCTGTTGCTGAAACATACAAAATAAGTGGTTTCCCTAGGATAGGAGGCATTAAGATAGTAGGATTTGCCAAGTATTTCTTGATTTGGTCCATATTTTTTTGACAATCCTTATTCCAGATACATTTAACTCCCTTATGTAAGTTCTTATTGAGAGGTTGAACTCTATCTAGCAACTGTGAAATGAACATCCTTATGGACTAAAGACATCTCATTTGACTAATGTTTTTAGAAGGTGGCATATTTATAATCACTTGGACCTTTTCACGCTCTACCTCTATTCCTTTTTCTGAAATGATGAACCCTAGTAACTTTCCAGAGGTAACACCAAATGCACACTTTTTTGGAATGTCAAGAGCTTAGGTTATTGATACCGTTGGGACCAATCAATGAGGTGAGGGTGAGCAAGAGGTAAGTCAATGGAAAGTTCAAGGTTGTGAATATAGATGATGTCATCTCTGGTGACCAAAGAGTCAGAGTCTGTCAAGTATTCTTCTAAGTTACCCAAATTAGGATTCATCCTACCAAGCGAAGAATCATCCACTTGGGCAACATGTGGGTTCCAGTCCTCCAATCCTACATGTGACTCATCAACTACCTCAGGATGAGAACTATAAGTATGGATGACATCAACATCCATGTCGACTATGGAAGAATTAGAGAGAGACTCCCATTCATACTTGTGTGAATCTATATTTGAATCCTGACTAGGATGTTTACACCATGCATGTTTATGACATCTTGATGTGGAGGTTATAATGTCACCAAGGGTAACATCTTTTTGAACACCATTCTTGTATTGATGTTCCTTGATAGGATCTTCCTCACTTGATTCATCCTATTCTAGCCTTGAAACTATCGCATGAGCAACTGGATTATCTGAATCTCCCCAAAGGAGATTGGTGGAAGGGACCCAATCTTCACACATATCTTGTTGATTTGTCAAATTTGGCATGTATTTCAGTTCACCATCACTATCTGACTCATCAAGGATAGGATCAGTCTTCTTGTTATGATTCTCAAATCCTAGGCCAACTGTCTTCTTAAAGTTGCATCCAAAAAGAGAATGATCAAGAGGTTCAACTCTAGCATCCAATCTTTGACTAAAAGGGTCATGTCCAAGATAGCCCATCTATTTGACAAAAGTGTATCCTCTCCCATAAGCCTTAGGAGAGGGAGAGAAAGTCTCATTGTGCATATATTTTTCTTCTTTATAAATCCAATCTCTAACAACCACTTCTTCTTTCTCATCTTGGATAGGCACTGAAGACTCTACAAATGTGCCAAATAAAGTCATGGCTGAAGAGGAAGGTTTCATCTCTTTTGAAGGCTTACCATAAGACCTAGGTGAAATTGGTAGCTTTGTAAAGGAGTTGAGTTGATACCCCCCCATACCAAGGTCTAATGTCTTGAATTTATCTTTGCACTATGCTAGAGTCGCATTGAAATCTTCTACTTCTTTGTTGAGGGGAACATGAGTCCCTGCTGAAATTGAGTTAATAGATAAGGTGCTATCCCCAGGTATAAAAATTTCTACTCCATTGTAGGGGAGCTTAACACACTAATGGTAGGTAGATGGCACTGCTTGCATATCATGGATCTAGGTCCTACCAAGTAAGATATTGTATGCAAGAGGACCAGCATCAATAATTTGAAACAAAATATCCTTCTCAATAGGGCCAATCCTGACAGGAAGGATGGCCAACCCTTTGGAACTTCTTTCTACCTCATCATGGGCTTTGATTGTGATCCTCTTTCAGGCATCTATGACTCCTTTTGAGTAACCCAATGTCTTTAAAAGACTTAAGGAGAAAATATTGAGCCCAACACCCCCATCTATCAACACACGCCTGACACGGGTTTTATGGATCATGACTTCAATGTGAAGGGCAAGATTATGCGGCTGGCTCAAAGCTTTGTCATCTTCCTCCAAAAAGGTTAGGTAATGAGGGCTGGAAAGATGATTTACCTAAGTTTTTAGGGACATTTACTGTGTGAAAAGAATCCTCAAGGATTTGCTTATGTCTCGGGGACAACTCTAAGAGCTCAAAGATTGAAATCTGAGCTGGAGTTCTCTGCAACTTATCAACAAGATTATAACTCATTTTGGGATCAACTGTTGATTTTGTGGTGAAATTCTTGGATGCCACTTGCTTTGGCTTATTGGATTGATTGGAACTAGGTCCTCTAATGACAATGGGACCTTGACTTTGGGTAATAGAATTAAGAGCTTGGGATGTCATCCTAGAGTTGGGACCCCTTAGCACCACAATGGGTCCTTCATCAAAGATAGGAGGAGAGTCATAACCATAGGGATCTTTATTTCTCATCATGTTGACACTTTCCTCTACAACTTCAAGCATGTTGACCACATTCTCCATAGCTGTGTAAGTGTAATTAATTTCAGCCTTGCCATTCTTTGGTTTAGAGGTTTCCCCCTTCTCATATTTAGGCAAAGGTTCTTTGAAAGCCTTATGATCAGCATTAGTGTTCAAACCATCCACCTAAAGTTTTCCATTTTCAATGAGATCTTGAATGATATGATTAAGTTTCCAATAGTGTTCGATATCATGTCCAATACCATTGTGGAATTTTTAGAAAGCTTTCTCATCCCACCAATGTGGTTTAACATCAAGGATATGATGTTTTGCGGGATCTTGAGGATGTGCAAGATTGTTGGCAATGAGTGTTTTGAAGACATCCTCATATGAATCACCAAGCTTTGAAAATTGACACCTCTCTTTCTTAGGCTTATCTTGGTATCTTGGCTTATGCTCTTGTTGGTTGGATGTGTTGAGCTTCATTGCTTGAACAACACTAGATAAGTGAAGAACACCTTGATCCTTAGGTTGAGAAGAGTCCACAACTCCATCATTAACCACTTGTTTGTTCCTGTTCCAATGTACATTCTTCCCCTTTTCCTTGTTAAAGTTGTTATATTGACTATTTTTGTTGGTCAAAATTCCTTTCTCTTTCAAGACATCCTCAATTCTGCATGTGGTTTCGACCATGGTGTCAAAGGAATCAAAGACCATTTTCCTAACTTCATACCACATCTCAGGAACCAAGTTGCTAATAAGGATGTTAATATTCTCCTTTTCAGGAATGGTCCTAGAGTAGAGAGAACACTATCATATCCACCTTTGCAAGAAAGTAACAAAGGATTCCCCTTGGTTTTGTTTTAAGTTACATAGGTCCAACATGGTGACAGATCTCGAAAGATTGTAGGCGAAGTGTTGGACAAATCTATGAACAAGTTCTTTGACAATCTTGATGGGGGGAGTTATGTTGGTGAGCCACTCCATTGCTTGACCTTTGACACTCCTTGGGAACAACCTCATGAGACAGGAGTCATCTTGATGAAACTCAAAGCTCATAATGTAGAATTGGTGTACATGGTCATGTGGATCCCCATTACCATCATACTTGTCATATTGGGGAATTTCCACCTTCCTAGGAAAATATTTCATGCTCACACTCTTGTCAAAAGGATTAGGACAAATTGAGTCAAGTGAGAATGAACTCTTAGGTGCCAATAGATTTTCCATCATACTCTTCATTTGTCTAATCTCCTCTTCTTGAGATGGATTTTGCTTCTTGATCTTTCTATCCACATCAAAGTTGTAAGGGACTCTAGCACCCTTGTTGATTAAGCTCTCTAGGAACTTGTATTTTTTTTTCTCTAGATATCTCTCCACATACTATTGGAAGAGTGGTTCTTGTTGCATCTTCATGAAGTCTTGAGCATCAAAACTTGAGCTACTACCTCCAGTTTGGGAAGCATGATGAGCATGATGTGAGGGTTGTCTTAAGTTCCTAGGAGGTGTTTGTCTCCTATAATGAGCATGTTGTGAAGTCCTTCTTCCTCTAGGACTAGGAGATCTTGAAGGGGTTCTTGAACACCTTTTTCTTTGTGGGGTCCCAGAAGGAGTAGATGGTGGGGAGTTGTTCCCACTGTTAGCTTGTGGTGACTAATCAGGAAAGTACTATCTAGGAAAGTACTGTACACTTTTTCTCCTGACCTCGCCGGGGTTCGGGGCTGGGCCGGGCCCCGAGTGGGGGTTTGGGGGTGACAGCCCCCAAGAGCAGGGGTTCGGGGGCGCAACCCCTGAGGAAATTTTTTTTGAGGCCGACTACTTTTTCGGTTATTTGGGCTGACTACTTATAACTCATTCTAACCCTAAAGTGGGAAAAAATATTGTATAATATGGCTTAGGGTTAGGGATTTTCATGATGTATGATTTTAGTACTTGTGGCAGAATTGGGCTGTAAGGGATTACGGATTGTAATCAGGTTGTAATCACTGGATAATAATAATATTGAACTCGCTGTTGGTGGACGTAGCCCAGGGATTGGGTGAACCACGTTAAATCTGTGTGTCTTGTGTTCTATTCTGTGTGGTTTATTATTTTCTGATATTAGTTATATTTGCACATAATTGTTATTTCTGCCTTGTTAATCCTAACAAGTGGTATCAGAGCGAGGTTATTTCATTCATTTTTTCATCTATTCTCTGAAGCAGGTCTCACAAGTTAGTGGGAGAGTCTCTCAGTTAAGTGGGAGAAATGGAAGACGAGGGTAGGCTGAAGGTTGATAAGTTTAATGGGCAGAACTTCCAGTTATGGAAGATGCAAATGGAGGATTATCTCTATCAGAAGGATCTATGGCGGCCATTAGAGGGAGTAGCCAAGAAAGATCAATCAATGTCTCAGGAGGATTGGGATATTTTGGATAGGAAGGCACTGGGGAGTATTCATCTATGCCTGGCACAATCGGTGTCATTCAATATTACTGAAGCAAAGACAGCTAAAGATCTGATGGAAACCCTAGCGAAGTTGTATGAAAAGCCTTCAGCTTCAAACAAGGTATTTCTTATGAAGCATTTATTTAATATGAAAATGGTAGAAGGTGGATCAGTTACTGATCATTTGAATGATTTTAATACAGTTACAAGTCAATTAACCTCAGTTAAAATTACTTTTGATGAAGAGGTTAGGGCTCTCTTGATTTTGTGTTCTTTGCCAGAAAGCTGGAATGGCTTGGTAATGGCTGTTAGTAATTCTGTTTCTGGTTCTAATACCCTAAAGTATGATGATGTTATTGGTGTTATATTGAGTGAGAAAATTTGTAGGAAAAGCTTAGGGGCATCCACATCGGGTAGTGTATTGAACACAGAAAGCAGAGGCAGAATAAGAGATAGAGGAAACAACTCTGGAAATCGTGGGAAATCAAGAGGAAAATCAAAGGGAAAGAGGTCTGAATCTAAAGGGCCAAATGATTGCTGGTATTATGGAAAACCAGGTCATAAGAAGAAAGATTGTTGGTCTCGGAAGAAAGATCAAGGAGACAAAAATGATGGAAACAAGGAGGCAAATGTGGTAAGTAACAAATCCGAGGAGGATGCTTTGCTCTTGTCCTTAGAAAGTATTGATGATTCATGGGTTTTAGAATCTGGGGCTTCATTTCATGCTACACCCCATAGAAGTTATTTTGTTGATTATGTCCAAGGGGATTTTGGGCTAGTTTATTTGGGAGATAATGAACCCTGTCAGATTGTTGGAAAGGGAAAAATTAAGATTAAGTTGCAGAATGGGAATCATTGGCTACTACAAGAGGTAAGACATGTTCCAAGGCTGAGTAGGAATTTAATTTCAGCAGGGCAACTGGGTGATGAGGGTTGCACAGTTACTTTTAATGATAAAAATTGGAAGGTTTCAAAAGGTTCCTTAGTAGTAGCAAAAGGTGTGAAAGTAGGCACCTTATATCTTTGTATAGGTCATACTGTTCCTTCTACTTTAATTGTTTCAGAAGATAATGAATGTTCAGGAACAGTGGCTGCAGTTGAGCAGGAAGAACATCAAACTGTTGCTGTAGATTCTGACACAGCACTGTGGCACAACAGACTCGGGCACATGAGTGAAAAAGGTATGAAATTACTTCATTCAAAGAAAGTTTTACCTGGTCTGAAATGTGTCAATATGGATTTCTGTGAAAGTTGTGTTTATGGAAAACAAAAGAGAGTTAGTTTTGTGAAGAGTGGGAAGGAAAAGAAAAATGAGAGATTAGAGCTTGTGCATACAGATGTATGGGGACCAGCTCAGGTATCTTCCCTTGCTGGCTCTCTGTATTATGTTACATTTATAGATGATGCAACAAGAAAAGTATGGATTTATTTCCTTAGACAAAAATCTGATGTATTTCAAACTTTTAAGAAATGGAAATGCTTGGTTGAGAATGAGACTAGTAAAAAGTTAAAATGTCTCAGATCTGATAATGGTGGTGAGTATTGCAGCACAGAATTTGAAGAATATTGTTCCTCTAATGGTATTCGTAGGCAGAAAACTATACCAAGGACTCCACAAGAAAATGGAGTGGCTGAACGCATGAACAGGACAATAATGGAGCGTGCAAGGAGTATGAGGTTGCATGCTAGGCTGCCCAAAAATATGTGGGCAGAGGCAGTGAACACTGCTGTTTATTTAATCAATAGAAGCCCCTCTACTCCTTTGGACTGTGGTATTCCAGAGGAAGCATGGAGTGGTAAGAAGGTGAGTTATTCTTTTCTCAAAACCTTTGGTTGTGAAGCTTTTTCACTTATAGATTCTGAAAATAGAACCAAGCTGGAAGCTAAGTCAAAGAAATGTGTATTTGTTGGGTATGGCATTGATGAATTTGGTTATAGGCTTTGGGATTTTGAAAATCATAAAATTGTAAGAAGCAGGGATGTCATATTCAATGAGAAAGTATTGTACAAAGATCTGTTGCTGCGGCATGAGAAGAAATAAAATGACTATGTAGTACTGGATGATACTCCACAAGTTCATGTTCCAGTAGTTCCTTATGCTCCGCAACAATAGCAACAACAAATACCACACACCCCAATGAGTGTTAGATGGTCAACAAGGCTAAGTAGACCTCCAGAAAGATTTTCTCCATCTTTGTATTCTATTCTGTTAACAGATGCTGGTGAACCTGAATGTTATAATGAAGCTGTGCAGGTGGATACAAAGCTTCAGTGGGAGTCTGCAATGATAGATGAAATGGACTCTTTGCTGAAAAATTAGACATGGGATTTATGTAGGTTACCTGCAGGTAAAAGGGCTTTACAGAATAAATGGGTTTACAGGATCAAAGAAGAGGATGGAGGTACGAAAAGATTTAAAGCCAGATTAGTCGTAAAAGGATTTGCACAAAAACATGGTATTGATTTTGATGAGATATTTTCTCCAGTTGTTAAAATGACTTCTATTCGTACTGTTTTAAGTATCATGGCTACTGAAGATTTGCATTTAGAGCAGCTTGATGTTACAACAGCCTTTCTTCATGGTGATTTGGATGAAGAAATATATATGGTTCAGCCACAAGGATTTGAGGTCAAGGGTAAGGAGAATTTGGTGTGCAGATTGCAGAAAAGTTTATATGGCTTGAAGCAAGCACCTCGGCAATGGTATATTAAATTTGACACTTTTATGAATGGGCATGGATATAGTCGGTGTCATTCTAACCATTGTGTTTATTTTAAGAGGTTGGATGATGACAACTACATTATTTTATGTTTATATGTTGATGATATGCTTGTAGCTGGGTCTAACATGGATCACATTAAGGGGTTGAAACAACAATTAGCAAAATCTTTTGCTATGAAGGATTTGGGGGCAGAAAAACAAATCCTTGGTATGAAAATTTGTAGAGATAGGAAAAATAGGAAATTGTCTCTATCTCAGGCTGATTATATTGAGAAGGTGTTGCAACGTTTCTCTATGGAAATTGCCAAAGCTGTCAGCACACCTTTGCCTGGTCATTTGAAATTGACTAAGGATATGTGTCCCAAGACACCAGAAGAAAAGACTAAAATGTCTAAGGTACCTTATGCTTCAGCTGTAGGGAGCTTAATGTATGCTATGGTATGTACTAGGCCAGATATTGCACACGCAGTGGGAGTCATTAGCCGTTATATGAGTAACCCTGGTATTGAGCATTGGAATGCAGTCAAATGGATTCTCAAATATTTGAGAGGCACATCCAGTAAGTGTTTACACTTTGGGGGTTCTACTACTACTGTACAAGGCTATGTTGACTCAGATTTGGTAGGAGATATAGATAGTAGGCGGAGTACTACAGGTTATATATTTACTATTGGTGGGACAGCAGTGAGTTGGATTTCTCGACTACAAAAGGTGGTTGCTTTATCCACTACAGAGGCAGAGTATGTTGCTGCTACAGAGGCAGCCAAGGAGATGATATGGCTTCAATTCTTCATGGAAGAATTGGGACATCCACAAAAGGATAATTTTCTACATACATATAGCCAAAGTGCCATTCATCTTGCAAAGAATTCTGCTTTGCACTCAAAGACAAAACACATACAGTTGCGGTACCATTTCATTCGATCAGTTTTGGATGATGGACAGTTAAGGCTGGAAAAGATTCATACTGATGATAATCCAGTAGATATGTTTACAAAGGTAGTAACAAGGGAGAAGTTGAACTCATGTTCAGCTTCCGTTGGTCTTCTAGACTGAACAAAATAAAGGAACAGCTGAGTCCAAGGTGGTTCAATCCAGTGGGAGCCTCATGTGGGTAGCGGTATTACTACAAGATCAGTCTCCAAGTGGGAGGTTTTTTAGTATAGTGTGGATACTGATCAGTCACCAAGTGGGAGATTGTTAGCTTGTGGTGACTAATCAGGAAAGTACTATCCAGGAAAGTACTATACACTTTTCCTCCCGACCTTGCTAGGCTTCGGGGCCGGGCTGGGCCCCGAGCGGGGGTTTGGGGGCGGCAGCCCCCAAGAGCAGGGGTTCGGGGGCGCAGCCCCCGAGGATATTTTTTTTGAGGCCGACTACTTTTTCGATTATTTGGGCCGACTACTTATAACTCATTCTAACCCTAAAGCGGGAAAAAATATTGTATAATATGGCTTAGGGTTAGGGATTTTCATGATGTATGATTTTAGTACTTGCGGCAGAATTGGGCTGTAAGGGATTACGGATTGTAATCAGGTTGTAATCACTGGATAATAATAATATTGGACTCACTGTTGGTGGATGTAGCCCAGGGATTGGGTGAACCATGTTAAATCTGTGTGTCTTGTGTTCTATTCTATGTGGTTTATTATTTTCTGATATTAGTTATATTTGCACATAATTGTTATTTCTGCCTTGTTAATCCTAACACCCACTATTGAAACCCCTGTTGTTGAATTGGGCATTAAGCTGTTGGGCCAAAAGTCTATCTTGTTCTTCTTGAGAGGATTTCCTTTCCAATTCTAACAAAGCTTGTCTCTCTACCTTTAGGAATCTAAAGCTCTCTTCTTTTTTAGCTTGTTCATCTAAAAAGGCTTTCTTTTCATGCTCAATTCTTTTGAGCCTTTGACTTGTATACCTTGAAGTTTCTTGGAGTGGTGAACTTGGTCTTGAATGTTTGAACAAGTCATTGGTATATGCTACATTCACATGAGCATCACAAGGTTCATTGTCTTGGTCTTCATGTTGTGACCATTCTTCTTGGTGAGCTCATCTTGTATACCTTTCACCCCTTTGATGTGCATCCAAATATCTAGCATTGATAAGGGGTGAGTCTGGTTGAATGTCATGAGAGGAATTACCAAATAGAATGTTGTCTCTATGTCTCTCAAATATGTCATCAAGATTTTTATCCATTGCTTCCCTCTCCCATCGAGTCATGGTGTAACTCATATCCATATCTGATTGAAAAGGTGCTAAGGATTCACTCAACTCTCTAGGATTTCTCTTAGGGTTAAACCAAACTTCTAAAGTATTCCTAGGGGATTAATCAAAGATGGGCTCTTTTCCCTTACATTTTTGATGAGTTTGCACTAAAGGTAATTGATCAAAGACTACTTGAGGTCATTTTCCTTGATTCACTTGATACCTTGTCATAATCGACATGAAAGGAAAAGAACTTGGTGATAAGATGGCCCTAAGAAATGTTGGTATCAAACTAGGATAGTAAAAGCATTC
The DNA here is from genome assembly GCA_027943335.1 of Chamaecyparis obtusa. NCBI lineage: Eukaryota > Viridiplantae > Streptophyta > Pinopsida > Cupressales > Cupressaceae > Chamaecyparis > Chamaecyparis obtusa. The sequence continues at coordinate 788,686 of BSBK01004435.1, forward strand.
AATTGTCCAAAAGAGAGATGGTAAGATATAATTTTTGTTAAAAGGTATAAACCAGCACTGCCACAAAGGTGCCCAACAATAGATAAGTATCCTAACACATATGGATCTTGAGGATGATTTACCCAAATTGTAATTGATTGAATTTGAAATTGGATGGAAGTGAATTGGACAAGAGATTGCTAAGACTCTCCAAGTGTGTTATCAAAGAATCCAAAGGTTGGTCTTTTCAACAAGGATAGTTTCTAACTTACCAATTCCAAGCAAGGTCACTTGTAAAATCAAAGATTGCTAATTCAAGGAGGCAAGACACATGAACCCAAGGTGCAAATAGGCTTTCGATAGCTGGGTAAGTGACCTATTAAAATCTAGATCGACTAAGGAAGACTAAAAATGACACAAATCAACTTTGGATTGCAGACAAGAGTGAGATAGCAAAATGACTGTGCGATAGTTCGCATGGTATTGGGATGATACAATTTGTCCAGATGATATTTCGCACAAAGGTCATGTGATGGTTTCCAGGCAATTGATGCGATAATAACTAGGTAGGTGGTGTGATAGTCGTGCAGTATCATACGATATTTAACCAGTGAGCATGTAAATCTCAGTTTTGAAGGCAATTTAGTCAAAATTATAGGTTGCTAATCTCAACTTTTTGATTTCAAACATAGTAATAGAAAAGAACAGATAGGTTTGCAAATAGTAAGTGATCAAACATGTCATAAAACACTTGAACAAGGGCGAAAGAAACCTTGCCAAGACATGCACTTGGGATATCAAAGCAAAAGAAATCCTATGAGTACTACTGTGATGTTTGATGTTCGAGAACATTTACATTGGTAGATCACAGCAAAGACAATTCAAGCACTTACTAGCCTAGAAAAATAAAGGCTCAATACTCAACAACTTGGCCCACACTTGATGTCCCATTGCCTCACAAAAGTGGTTGCCCATAATAGATATTGGCTTTGTCGTGGAAGTGCCAATGACACAACTAAAGGAACATAGATGGTGAGTAAAATCTTGGGGTGATCCAGGTTAGTCCACTAGGATCGATCCTTGCACCAAGATGTTGAGTGGCAAAATTGGGTAGCTTTTATCTATGGTTCGTAATAAGGGCTTTTCTTTGCAATACCCCTCTTGCTCCCCAAAGGGACTCCTTACCTTATGGCAAGTAATGGACCTCATGGCCACAAGAGTACCTTAAGCATTCTTGCTTAGCATTTTCCTCATGGTCACAATCCCACAAGTACTCACACTAATCAAAGAAAAGTACTATGTCTACCAAGGTTTTGTGTCCTTGATAGCCTTGAGTTTATAGTGGGTCAGAATAGCTAGGTATTAGCTTGTCCGCACTTGGGTCGTTCCTCTTGATTGCTCAAGAGAAAGCCTGATAAAGGATCCTAAACTAAACAAGAAGTGGATTAACCTTTGAGGGTCAGGATTTCTGGTTTACCACAAGGGTAAAGAGCATACTCTCCTATCTCAAAAATCTCTCCCAAACACACCAAGCAAAGTTCAATTAGCCCTCTTGCTTTTGAAATCTAAAGATGGGTCAAGATTTCTGGTTCACCACAAGGGTGAAGAGAACACTCTCCTACCACCAAAAGACTCTAATAACAAGATATTAAGTGCCTAATAAAAGATGAACTAGTATATGCCACACTTAAAAATGAAAGCAAAGAACAAGCACTTGATTGTTTTTATACTTTGGGCAGCCCTGCAAGAAGGATTAATAGCCCTTGTGCATTTGAAGCTTTGACATGCATTCCTTTTAGAAAATAATGCAAGCAACTAGGGCACACCTACAAACACAACTTGTTAGGCCCACAAAGGTTAGCATAATAAAATCAGGTATAATTTTCAAATGAAACTCTGTCTTAACACAGCAAATCAAAACCAGCAAGCAAACAACCCAAATCTTGCAAAGAAAGAACCAAAAGCACTCACTGCTAGGCTTGGGTGATAGTTCTGCTAGAAAATATTTTGCACGATACTTCATAGTATAGTGGTGCGATATTTCTTTCTTGAATGATACTTTGTATTACCTGCAGGTGACAGAGTGTAAAGTACTAGTGTGACAGAGCTCTATATGAGCGTATGATACTTTTATTGGAAAAGTATCACACAGGCATGTAATAAACTATCGTACAATACTAGAAGACTGTCGTATGATACTTTGTCAGAAAAATGCAGAAAATAGCTGAGAATAGAAAGATAAATATGATGAAAAATTAGCGAAAATGCATGAAAAGAAAGGATAAAATAGAGCTTCTCTGCCCCACGGTGGGCACCAAAAATGTACACTCAAAATGTGCACTTCTCTAAGTCTTTAGTTCCAAGAGAATCCATGAATTGGAAGCCTTGAGAAAGCAACCTAGAGCTCCCTAGGCATGGAGTGCAACGGTGTTTAGAGGGCTCTTAGCTAGAGCTAATAAGCATATGACCTTGCTTGTAAACCATGCAATGGGAGATTCAAAGAGACAAGGGAAAGAATGCCAATATCTTCAAGAATCTTGATGAAAATGCAATGCAACTATGATAGAATGAAGAATGCAACTAAGCTATGGAAATGAAAGTATTACAAACTTTTGCTAATTAAGCTATGTGAACTAAGCTAGAACTTGAAAGGAAACTAAGTTAAGAATGCAATGAAAGAAACTAAGCTATAATGCAAGAATGAATACTAGAATGAGACTAGAATGCAACAAGCTCTCCAAAGCTCCAAAATCACCAAGAAAACCTGCAGCACAACATTAGCATAAAGAGTGGTTCCTTTGAATGAGAAAAGAGCTCTCCTTTTAAAGATAAATGGACCATGGAGATTAAGAGGCAAAAGATTTGATCAAGGGTGAAGTTTGAAAGTGGGATCAATCCTTGTGCACAAACCTCTTCCAATGAGAAATAAGTGTTGACTTTTGTGCCCCATGTGAGACAAAAAGGCCTTTTCTTCTTTTTATAAAATAGGAATAATGTTTTATTTGTGCAACTTAGGATAAGAGATAAGTGGGGGCTTTTTATTTAATAGAAGGGGAGGGAATTCCTTTTAATTAAATAAAGACTTAGGATAAAATGGTTAATCCATAGGATATAATTGAATAAATGATAGAATTAGGATTTGATCAAGGAAATTGATTTAATTTGAAAATATTGCAAAGCATTGATTCAAGAAATTGATAAATTGAAGAATGGGGCCCAAAGTCTAGACGACCATTTTAGGGTGCATACACAATCTACTTTTGAAGGTGATGAACATGCAAAGAAATTTAGATTACATAATTGGATATGTGCATTTGAAGATATAAGAATGATGGAAGATGAATATGTTAGAAGTTGTATTGGTAGAATGTTAGAAACTATTGTAGGTATAAATCCTATGAAGGAATCAAGAAAAAGAATGAAGTGATATGGAAAATTCTAAGGAAATTAACTCCTACATTTAAGCAGAAAACACACATGATTGAGTAAGTTATACCTTGTACTGAGAACTTCACCAGAGAAACTCTTCTTGGAAGACTAGAAGCAACATAGATGAACTTGAGGCAGTCAGGAGATCTACCTAGAATGGAGTCAACATTCAATACACTTAGTATTCATCCTACTTTGTCAAGAAGCATTAGTGTAAGAAAATATTATGCTAGTGGAAGAAGATCCATGAATGAAGAAGACAGGAAGATTGAAGAAGGAATTGCCTTGCTTGTGGAAAGAGAACTAGATGGTAAGAAAATTTTTAAATGTTGGACTTGTCAAGAATATGGTCATTTTGCATCTAAATGTCCTAGGAGAGTAAATAAGTATAGAAAGAATTTTAAACCTAGAAGATCTAAAGAATGTTACTATGATAATGATGAATAATTTGAAGCTAGTATGGAAAAATATCTAAGTGAAAGTGATAATGAGAATGATGATATAGGATTTGTAGCAATAAAAGAAGAAAACCCTGAAACAAAAGTTAAAGAAGAAAAAGCTTTAGTTTCTCAAGTAGAAAAGAGATCTGATTGGATTATAGATAGTGGTTGTTCACATCATATGATTGGATACATGAAGACATTCATAAAGTTTAACAATTATGATGGAGGAATTGTTAGAGTTGGAAACAATGCACCTTGTTTGATAAAAGGAATAAGATCTATTACTCTTGATGGAAAGACTAACACCAATGATGTTTAATTTTTGTATGGATTGAAACATAACCTTTAGATTGTTGGAAAACTAGTTGATAAGGGATATCAAGTTTGGTTTATTGAGAAAATTTGTGTAATCAAAGACAATGATGGTAATTTGATTGGAACTGGATCAAGAATCAGAGGTAATGTATTTCAGTTGAATCCTACTAAGATGACATGCTTGATTACTAAGATTGATGACAATTAGCTATGGAACATAAGATTTTGTCATATAAACTTTGATAACTGTTATACACTAGGTTTGCACCCTTATTTCAAGCTCTCTTGGTCTTGATAACCTAGTATAACATGGGAATCATCTTTAGGTGTGGGACCTATGCTAACTGAGATGAGACCTCCAGGTTCTAGGCTGGTTCCTCTTGGATAATCACCTTAATTTGCTTCTTGACATGAAAAGTAAATCTTGAAGGGAAAAGGGATAGAAGGAATGCATGAAAGGGAAATGACTTGAAAGAAAACTACCTACTAGATGATACACTGAAAATATGGCATGAACTTCAGAATATAGGATGAAATCAGTAAAGAACATAGGTCTAAGAGATTACAACTTACTAAATAGGCTTGCATAAGTATTTCATAGAGAGGTTTGAACATAAGACATAGACTCTGACCTGCAAGCAAACATTCACTTCTGTAATTGGGTATAAGAATGAGACAGATTGCAAGGGGCTAAAGTATACCCACAAAAGCATTCAAATCAAATCAGACACAGTAATACACAAATTGTAGAAAGAAAGAGGGACTAGGAACCCTAATATATCACTGAGAACCTGCATACACTTCATTCAGTAAGAGATAGTTCAAACAAGAAAGGATAGGGACAGAAAGAATGTCACAAATACCTCAACAATGTCTAAACAACCAATGGGAGATTACAGGATGTAGAAAACCAGAGGGCAAAAAAAATGCCATAGATAACTTTCTAAGAAAGAGAACTTTCTTCTTTACAAAATGTGAACTCCCCCCTACTCTAAAAGCTCCAAAAACATTATATATATCTCCCTTTGGCACATAGGTCGGAGTAAAACCTAACTAGGGTTACATCGATTTGCATAAAAATAATCAAACCCTAAATGTCCTTTTGATCATCATGTACTTTTGAAATATCTAGCCAATCAGATACTATCTTTGCGTGTATATCTCTTTACTGAGTCCACTTGTCGACACAACTGGCTTGATCCATCTACCCTCTCTGCAACTTGGCCTTGCCATGAATGCTCCAAATTTGAGCTCTCGGCCAATAGGAAATGTACAACTCAGACTACGTGGTAGTGGACCCATTGACAACCTATAACGCTACATGAAAGGAAGATCTACGGCCATCGATATGCCATGATCTTAAAACACTTGCATCTTTGCTCTACAGAATAGCGATGACCGTCAGATCTGAATGATACATAGCCCCTGCAGAGACCAAAATCATGATGCCAGACATTAACCACCTGCTAGATTGCTAAGTGTTAGGGCCTTGACCGCCAGGAATAGGAGACTTGGTTACAGAAGGATTTAAATGTGCACATGGGAAATGGATACCTTTAGTGGCTGAAAAAGGTAATGAGGAATTATAACAGGCCAAAGTGTTTTTTTTTGGGCTACAACGGCTATATTTATGAATTTTTACCTAGGTTATTGATGCCAGAGATAGAAAAAATGCTGCAGAGACTAGGGGAAAGATGCTAAACCCATGAAATTTTTCGGGGTGTTTAACAGGGCTTGAAGCATGAGGATAGAACTAGACTAGGCCAAAATTGAATGGAGGGAAATTTTTGGCAACATTTTGGTGATTTCTGTTGGATGTCAGCCTGCTAGACATTGATTAGTGGCCTTGATATTTACTCATTGGGCATGGAGTCTTTTCTTGAACACATAACTTGATAGAGAGACAGACCCAAAATTGGGAGGAACAAAGTGTACTTGAGCACTTCTTGAAAAATAGGAAAAGACTAAGCTAGAAAGCAGGGAAGCTAAGTAGGAAACATACCTAACCTAAACTAATCAATACATAACACTGGTTAAACAAAACCATTTACTGATTGTGAAAAATAGCTTCCCATCCTTTTAAGTTCACAATAATCTGCATGCTTCTGGAAAGCTATTACAAGATGAACATACGAGATATGCAGGATCACTTGCTTGACAAGGATTTGACTGATATGAACTTTATTCACTTGGTCAAGCTGATTGTAAACACTATCATTCTGAGGAGAAGCAGCAAGCAACAATAGGACTTTACTTACTTGGTCAATAGGGACAACAAGCTGATTTGGTTCATTCTCAGCCTCAACTTCTGGTGGAAAATCATATTGGGATGCTAGCACAATTTGTACCTCTTTGATCACCTCCATCCTAGCTAAATTCTTGATAGGGCAGCCATGAGAGATATTGGACCTGGAACTCTTCTTGATAGACTCAAGCTCTCGAGAGATTATTTCAGTCTGATTGATCTCCTCCTTATGCTGACTGGGAATAACTATCTCCTGTAGCTTGTAGGTGTTCTCTAGAAGTGTGGGCTTGTCATCAAGATGCAAGCAAAAGTGTTCCATCTTGTCCCAAAATTGATCCTCTTCTTCTTCTTCTAGACTCTCTTGTAGGAGAAGTACACTATTGTCAGCACAACTATCATGATTTGCTGAAAACTCATTTGTCTTGACTTGTTCAGAGAGAGCCCTCTTTATATCAGCAATCTCCTATTCAATGGTCTCCTTTTCTTCCTCGAGCTGAGAACATTTCTCAATCTGCATCTGATAGGCTCTTTTATGTGTTTCAATTGTAGAAGCCAGGAATCCTATATTTTTCTTGAGATCCTGTAGCTCTCTCTCATGAAACCCCTCATGAGCTCTCAGTTCCTTTTCTTTCTCAATCTGAAATTCATTGCCTCTATCAAACATGGCTTCTATCAAATTCCTTTGGTCTTGAATCACCTTTTCACAATTATTCTTATGAACCTCCAATTCTCCATAGGCATCCCTCTGAGCTGCTAATGTTCTTTGAAAATCTTCCTCTTTTACAGCTATAGCAGCACTAACCTTAATCAAATTTTCCTTGTGAACTTGGTTTAGTGTTGCCAGGTTGCTTGTAAGGGCTGCTTGGCTTTGTCGCTATCCTACGATGATATCTTCATATTGCTTCCATCTCGCATCAAACTGCTCCTTTGCTAGCGTTCGCATATTCCTTTTCTATGTTTCCAACACCTCTTGATAAAACTTCTTTTGTGCTTCCAACCCTTTAGCGAGCTTGGCCTCATTTCTCTTGTATTGCTCTACCAGATACCTCCTATAACCTTGATCCTACTAAGCCAAAGCTTGTTGTTGTTGGATTTGGGCATGATAAGCATGCTCCTTTAAGGAAAGCATCTCCTCTTGAGGTTGTCGATATGTGTATTGATGCTACCATGATACTGGAAGTTGGGTGGGTGGGGGGTAATCATGAGGTGAATGTTACTCCATTGTTGCAACTGGATAGCTCTACATGAAATCAGAAGTACAACTATTCTGATAAAGCTTACCTTTATGAAATGAAGGGATGTCCTCATGAAAAGAAGGATGGTAATCTATTTTAGGTACTGAGTTTCCTTGAAACTAGTGGATGTGAACTTAGAGTCGCCAGACATGCAAAATAATGACCTCTCCAAGGTTTACAACCTACTGGTTGCATATCAAAACTAGCAAGAACTATGAAAATTATGACCTCTTGGTCCCACCGGGCGTGCCAGAATTGTTATACACTAGGTTTGCACCCTTGTTTCAAGCTCTCTTGGTCTTGATAACCTAGTATAACATGGGAATCATCTCTAGGTGTGGGACCTATGCTAACTGAGATGAGACCTCCAGGTTCTAGGCTGGTTCCTCTAGGATAATCACCTTAATTTGCTTCTTGACATGAAAAGTAAATCTTGAAGGGAAAAGGGATAGAAGGAATGCATGAAAGGGAAATGACTTGAAAACAAACTACCTACTAGGTGATACACTGAAAATATGGCATGAACTTTAGCATATAGGATGAAATCAGTAAAGAACATAGGTCTAAGAGATCACAACTTACTAAATAGGCTTGCATAAGTATTTCATAGAGAGGTTTGAACATAAGACACATACTATGACCTGCAAGCAAACATTCACTTCTGCAATTGGGTATAAGAATGAGATAGATTGCTAGGGGCTGAAGTATACCCACAAAAGCATTCAAATCAAATCAGACACAGTAATACACAAATTGTAGAAAGAAAGAGGGACCAAGAACCCTAAGATATCACTAAGAACCTGCATACACTTCAATTCAATAAGAGTTAGTTCAAACAAGAAAGGATAGGGACAAAAAGAATGTCACAAATACCTTAGCAATGTCTAAACAACCAATGGGAGATTACAAGATGTAGAAAACCAGAGGGCAGAAAAAATGCCACAGATAACTTTCTAAGAAAGAGAACTTTCTTCTTTACAAAATGTGAACTACCCCCCACTCTAAAAGCTCCAAAAATATTATATATATCTCCCTTTGGCACACAGGCCAAAGTAAAACCTAACTAGGCTTACATTGATTTCCATAAAAATAATCAAACCCTAAATGTCCTTTTGATCATCATGTACTTCTGAAATATCTAGCCGATCAGATACTATCTTTGCGTGTATATCTCTTTACTGAGTCCACCTACAGACACAACCACCTTGATCCATCTACCCTCTCTGCAACTCGGCCTTGCCATGAATGCTCCAAATTTGAGCTCTCAGCCAATAGGAAATGTACAACTCAGACTACGTGGCAGTGGACCCACTGACAGCCTACAGCGCTACATGAAAGGAAGATCAACGACCATCGCTATGCCATGATCTTAAAACACTTGCATCTTCTCTCTATGAAATAGTGATGACCATCAGATCTAATCAATACATAGCCCCCGCAAAGATTGAAATCGTGATGTTGGACATTAACCGCTCACCAGATCGCTAAGTGTTAGGGCCTTGACCTCTAGGAATAGGAGACTTGGCAATGAAAGGATTTAAATGCACACATGGGAAATAGATACCTTTAGTGGCTGAAAAAGCTAATGAGGAATTATAATAGGAAAAAGGGTTTTTTAGGGCTTTTTGGGATACAACGGCTATATTTATGAATTTTTACGTAGGTTATTGATGCTAGAGATAGAACAAATGTTGCAGAGACCAGAGGAAAGATGCTAAACCCATGAAATTTTTTGGGGTGTTCAACAGGGCTTGAAGCATGAGGATAGAACTAGACCAGGCCAAAATTGCATGGAGGGAAATTTTGGGCAACAATAACATTGTGAAAGTGAGTACTACACTTGCAGTAAGAGATTTGCCTAAGATTATGAAACCTACTAACATGATCTGCAAGGAATGTGTTATGGCTAAACAAAAGAGAATCTCATTTCCTAGCAAGAAGTTTACAACAATGGAGAAGTTGGAAATTGTTCATATAGACTTGAGCGGTCCCACAAGGACTGGAGGATTCTATGGTGAAAGGTATTTTATGATTCTTTTTGATGATTTTACAAGAATGATGTGGATTGCATTTCTTAAAGAAAAGTCTGAGGCATTTGATAAGTTTAGAGTAATTAAGAACAAAGTTGAGAATGAATCTGGAATGAAGATTAAATGTTTGAGATTAGATAGAGCTGGATAATTTACTTCAAAATAATTTAACCCTTTTTTTGAAGTGAATGGCATTAAGAGACAATTTTCAGCCCCTAGAACACCTGAACAAAATGGTACTGCAGAAAGAAGAAATAAATCAGTAGCTGAAGTAGCAAGAGCCATGCTATTTGAAAATGACTCGGTGAAGATATTATGGAGAGAAGTAGTGAATACATCAGTATATACAATTAACAGAGTACAAATTAGAGCAGACATAGATAAGACACCTTATGAACTATGGTTTGAACATGCACCATCAGTTAAGTATTTCTAAATTTTTGGAAGTAAATGTTATATTAAGAGAGATGATGACATTGGAAAGTTTGACCCTAGAAGTGATGAAGGTATATTTCTTGGTTATTCATTGAAAAGAAAAGATTATAGATGTTTCAATAAAAGAACTAAAACTATTGTTGAGAGCACAAATATTAAAGTTGATGAAAAGTTCAAAATTCAGGAAAGTATGCTTGATTATGAATCAGATGAAGGAACTCATCCTATAATTGATCAAGAAAATGTTGAATTATTCTATGAAACTGACAATGATTTGCAAAATGAAAGCTACATTGAGGAAATCATAGAAGAACCTATAGTTGAAGCAAGAATTGAGACAGTGACACCTAACATGAATCTAACAAGAAATCATCCTATTGAGAAGATTATTGGGAGCATAGATAGAGGAGTTCTAACATCAAATAAGGTACAAGAACAATTGTGTTTAATTTCTCAAATTGAACCTAAATCTACTAGTGAAGCCTATGAAGATGCAAATTGGATTAAAGCTATGAAGGAAGAACTAGATCAAATTGAAAAGAACAAGACTCGGGAGTTGGTCCCTAGACCTAAAGATAAGAATGTTATAGGAACTAAATGGGTACTCAGGAAAAAGATGAATGAACAAGGAGAAGTTGTAAGGAATAAAGAAAGATTGGTATGTAAAGGTTACTCACAACAAGAAGGAATTGACTATGAAGAAACGTTTTCACCTGTAGCAAGAATTGAAGCAGTAAGAATGTTTTTGGCTTATGCAGCCTATAAGAAATTTAAAGTATATCAGATGGATGTGAAGTCAACATTTTTGAATGGAGAGTTATAAGAAGAAGTTTACATTGAGAAGCCTGAAGGTTTTCCCTTAACTCATGAAGGAGATATGGTATGTAAACTGAACAAAGCTTTATATGGACTTAAACAAGCACCTAGAATTTGGTATGCAAGACTGGATAAGTATTTGATAAAATTAGGATTTACTAAAGGCATAATAGACAGTAACTTGTATATGAAAGAAATTGAAAATGGTTTGTTTGTTGTAGTTATTTTTGTTGATGATATTATCTTTGGAGGAGAATATGAAGCCAGTGATAAATTTTTAGATGAAATGAAGATTGAATTTGAAATGAGTATGATTGGTGAGATGAAATATTTTTTAGGATTGCAGATAACACAAAATAGTGATGGCATCTTCTTATGTCAAAAAAATTACTTGAATGACTTATTGAAGAGATTTGGAATGGAGAACTGTAAGCCGATTGGCACACCTATGGTAACTAGACACAAGTTATCTAGCATAGATGAGACTCCTGCAGTTGAACAGAAGAAGTACATATCTATGATTGGAGGATTGCAATATTTAACTCATACAAGACTAGACATATCACATGTGGTTGGAATCATTGCACGATTTCAAGCTGATCCTAAAGAATCACATTATGCAGCAGTAAAAAGGATACTGAGGTACTTGAAAGGCACAATTGAATATGGATTGTGGTATAAAAAATCTGATGACTTTACCCTATGTGCATATACAGATGCAGGTTGGGGAGGTAGTGTTGATGAAAAAAAGAGTACAAGTGGTGAAGCATTTTTCATTGGAGGAAGATTGGTTTCTTGGCTGAGCAAGAAACAAAACTGTATTTCACAGAGCACATCAAAAGCAAAATATGTAGCAACAACAAACAATTGTAACTAGATAATATGGATGAAACAAATGTTGAAAGATATTGGAATAAAATTTGATGAGCCTATTGTTATACACTGTGATAACACTAGTACACTTAGTATGTCTAAGAATCTTGTGCTACAATCTAAGACAAAGCATATAGAAATAAAGTATCATGTAGTGAGAGAGTAAGTTGTAGAGAAAGAATTAAGAGTTCAGTATATAAGTACAAAAGAGAAGACTATAGATATATTTACAAATCCTTTTCCTAAAGATACATTTGAGTATCTGAGAGGTATGCTTGGGGCTATGCCCCAGCCTACTTTTGAGAAGTGATGCAGATTGTTGCATCAGTCCAGTGGTATATGAGCCTTATCTTTTTTTGGAATGGATGTTGGTACTTCCTTTATGAGGGAGTATGTGTTTCTGAGCTGAGCCATGAGGACTGTAGTGAATGTATTTTCTAAAAAGTGTCTTTTGACATTGAAGTTTTTGTTGACATAGTGATGTAGCATTTGTCATTGATGTCAATGGGGGAGAAGGATACATGAAAAACCATCTATTGAAGAGAGTTTGAGGGAGAAGGATACAAGCAATATAAAATGGAAAAATAAAAGAATTGAGTAGGAAAATGAAGCAATATTTGATTGATGAAGAGAACTTGAAAACATTTCAGGGCAGTAGTATTTTAGTGTTGGTATTCATGGAACTTGGATGTTTTTTCATCTATGTTGCCATCAATGCCAATGTGAGAGATTGATAGGAATGAATGCTAAATATATCCTATGGGGGAGTATTCATAGCCATTTTGTAGCAGTTTTTGTTGCATTCATGACTATGATTGTCATTGATGTCAACATAATGATCTACTGAAGATTAGCAGAGAAGAAGACAATGTTTGCATTAGCGCATGTGGGATATTGAAGATAAAGCTATGTAGATTTGAGGACTTAATATATGATATTTTTTGATATCATGGTTAAGAGCACATACATAAATTCTATTATTCATGAAAGTTATGTGTAAATCAATGGAAGCAGTATTCGGGTAGTGTTCCTGAGAAGCAGTTTGTGGAAATCGGATGATATCTCCTAATCGAGATAGAATCTGAGCATATGAATTTATACAGATGATGAAGACATGATGATTGTGACATGGACATGATAGTAAGGTTAGAGGTCACATGAGTGAAGAATTATCTTAATTGGAAGCTGACAGTTTTATGTAATTGTGGAATATTGTGTAATGTGTGGAAGATTTTATTTTCTAATTTGTATGTCGACTCATTTGTAATTACTTGAGTGTGGTATAAAGGAAGGATTATTTTCCTTATTGTAATGTAAGAAAATTGTAGTATTATGTGGAAGTGAATTGTAGAATTTAGCAATACTTGTTGTAAGAGGATATGAGAAGTAAAAAGATTTGGTATTGAGATCTGATGAAGCAGTTGGTGCGGTTTGGCATAGTCAGAGGAGAAGTGATAAGTTGTTGAGATCAGTAATCTTTTGGTATTATTTCATTGAGTAATACATAGATCAGTTGGACAGTGTGTTCAGTGATCTTTCCCTTGAAGTTGTTTGGACAGTGGGTCCTTCTATCTTCCATAACTCCTAACAGTGTTAGAATCTTTTAACTAGGAGTCAAAGTCTCCTAACATAGATTACTATGTACTAAATGTATTTCATAAGACTCCTAACAGAGTCCATCCTCTCACAAGGAATTTTCATATTAGTGCATCTTTTGTGGGCATCATTCCCACCGGGGTTTACTCTTCGATCAAGAGGTTCCCTAGTGTTAGTCCCAGTTTGGTGCTTGTCCCTCTTTTCTTTGTTTGGGTCTTGAGTTAGATAAACTTTTTTTCCATTGAACACCTTTGAACACCTTTGAACATACGTGAACAGTGTTCAAGTCCGTTCAAGGTAGTTCATATAAAATTTGGTACTCTTGTAGAAACATGACAGTTTGGAAAACAAATGAAAGAGATTTATCTGCTGTTGAGTCACAGAAAATGGTGGAGTATTGGTTATAGAATTAAAGCATGTCAGCATAGGAGAATTGTTAAAATGATGAGCCATCGACATGCCTAATTTTAAGAAATGTAAAAATGAAGGGAAGCAACCTTATGTCATTATAAATTGATGTAGAGGTTGTCACTATTGTTTGTAAAATGCATTCCTCCATTCACTTTAGTGAAGTCTTCAATATGTAGATTAGACAAGTTAAAGCAGAGATATGTGATGCACATGATGGAAAAATGCATCATCTACAGCTTGAGGGCAACATTGGTATCAACACAAAGATCATAGTTATCTTTTGGATCTCTATTTTAAGGACCCCAAATCATATTGACAGCCATTGTAACTTTGCAAAAGAAAATTTGGTGAAGATTTTGCAACCAGGGATTTGCAGGAAGCAAAAAATTAGTCATCTTGTGGGGGCATAACTCCCAACTCCACCATTGGATCTGGCTCAGTTTTAGATATGTTGTTGAAAAAATAATTATCCACATCTTCACCAGAGCGATCTTTGAAATGATGCTCAGTTTGGGAGATACACGTGACTGTTTGAGACACTGTCAATTTGCCAATAATAGTCACAAAGTAATGACATCACTACATCACCAGCAAGTGCCACCTGTCCAAAAGCCCATGTGTGCATCTTTAAATATAAAATATGAGTCTTGGCTTATTAATAATCCTAATAATTTATTAGGATATTGTTTTAAAAAAAATCTATAAAGACTCTCAAAAGGGACTAGCAAATAAAAGAATTTAAAAAAGTCTAATGTTGGCAATCAATGATCATTCAAGAATCGGTTACAATAATCGAATGGAAACTTGAAGACACTATATATTGTAGAAGAGTGGGCATAAGATGGGGTTCGGTTTATTTTTCAGAATTGGGTGAGCTACAAGAGAGAGGGAGGATATTTTCTTTTTCTGTAGCAAGAGGAGTATATGTTTTCTTTTTAATGCAGCAGAAATGTATAAAAATTTGAGTTTGTGAGCTCAAAGTTTTGATATTGGAAGAACAAGGAAACAATTTTAAATCTGTGAATTTATCATTGTTGTCTTAATGATTATATTGAGCTGTGTCTTATTATGGTTAACTTTCAGCATCATTTTTATCATATTAGCTGTGCATGTGTTTTATTTTGAAATTGTGATTTCAGATTGAGCCATCTATTGAGAAGAATTTGTATTCTTCCTCTCTTTATTTATCATTTGTGAATGTGAGTGAATGGGCTGTGTATCATTTTTTGGCATTCACCTTTTTATAAATTTTAATCTTTTTGCATCTATTTTCATGGCTATGGGTAGATGTTAGCACCTTTATTGCTTTCTAGTGAAAAGCATATCATTATTTTTATTCACTGCATATCTATTAAGAGGGAGCTGTACCTCTCAATTCAGAGAAAAGTTATCAACTCAATGATAACTTCTCCAACTGTTGGTGGATGTTTTTCTTCTAGTTGGGCATTTTGAGTCATTCTTTGCATTTATTCTTGAAGGGCAAATCTGTTTACCAACAGATTTTTGGCGACTCTGCTAGGGAAACGAAAATGAAGAACAGTGCTAGATTTATTTTCCTCAATAATAATTAATATCTCTATGTACAAAGGGATTGGCGACTTTGTGTTTAACTCAAAAATCTTTTGGTGAAAGAATTCCAGTGTGTTATGGCTTTGGTTGCAGCTCAGCCATGGGGGGCACAAATTGGCCCTTTTGCATTGCCCCAATATTTAGCCCTGCCTAAAAGATCAATAAAATATCTTCCTAAGTTTTCTAGAGATAAAACTAAAGACCCGAATGATCATATTAAAGCAATTATTGTTACATGTGGGATTCTTAGAGTGCAAAAAGAGAACGTGTTTGTCAGATTGTTTGTGGAAAGTCTTGTTGGAAATGATGTTGAATGGTTTCAAAATTTGCAAGATGGATGTATTACCAGTTGGGATGATTTAAAGGTAAAATTTCTTGGAAGATTTTAGCCTGTGGTTGATACTTATAAGTTGTTGAATTTTTTTCAAATTCAGATGAAAATGGATGAATCTATGAGAGATTTTGTTTATAAATTTTAAAAGGTGTGTTGGTAAAATTATTCAAGTCTACCAGCCAAATGAAAGTAATCAGCTATGCATTTTTATTGCTGCATTACAAGCTGAAATTAAATTTCTTTTAAAAAGAAAAAAAATTCAGAATTTGAAAGATGCACAAAAAGAGGCTATTGAGGTAGATGATGATATGCTTTTAAGTGGGATGAAATGTATAGAAGCAAGTGTCATGAAGGTCCCAAAATCTGAAATTTGTTTTCATGATCAGAATTTTAAACCCATAGAAAAGTTTCAGCAAAGGAAACTTATATTAAAGGCAGCAAAACCAACATCACCCATTTCTTACCACCAAAATCTAACAGTCTTTAATGATAAAGATTTTCATCCATGTCTTATGGCTGGAAATATCTCTCATAGTGTTGCTGGAACCTATTATTTGCATGTTGAAGATGATGATCCTCATGACTCAAAATCAAAAAATTTGATGGTATGTGTAGATGCATTTCCTATTGAGAGAAGATTGGTCAGCGAAAGATCATATGGTAGTTTTCCGGAAGAGTTTTCTTTTTTAGATTTTGAAACCACATTTGATGCTTCTAACACAATTTCAGCAAGTGGTCTAGATCAAGAAAATATGGAGAAGCAGCATGAACAAGAAATGAATGTTGGTGAGAAAGTAGAAGGTATTCCTCATCTTGATGTGTAGGTAGACTTTGAATCTTTCCAATTTGATTGCATGAAAGATAATGATGAGTTTTTACAGCCCAGAGCACTAGAGAATTATGAGAAAATTGAAGTACAAACTAAGGAAAACTTATTTACTTCTATTGTGACATCATATGCACATTCTGAACTGGAGGTATTTAAGTTTGTTTATGAAGATGAGTTATCTAGTAGTCTCCCCATATTAGAATCTTTTTGTTTTAAAGATGATTTTGGTTATGCATTCTTGGAGAGAAGCTTTTTAGTAAGTGTAAATTCAAATTTTAGTGACAAAATTATTGCAAATGATTCTCATAATTTAGAAGAGGGCTTCTCTATAAAAAGTCTAATGTGTACTTCCAAGAATCATGTAGAAAGAGATGGTATTCCTAACGCAAATTATCCTATTAAGCATGGTATTGATATATTGCTACCAGAAGTATGTGATGCAAGGTGGCTTTTTGGGCCTAATATTTTATTTGAAGAGATTCTACAGTGTATTGGTGTTGGGTCCTTTCTTACAGTGGTTGTGGAATGCCTATTGGTGATGATGCTTCTTACATTTCAACCACTCTTCCACTCTGGTAGCTACTTCTCTCAACCGGTAAATAGCTTCACTTGAGAAACCACATCCATCTCTAAAGGTATGGGTTGTTTGCCCTACTCCTTGTAAATAAGTTTTGATGTGCTGTTAGTTTAGGTTGTCTTTTTCAGTTTTGGCTTGTCATTGTCTTGCTCCTCTCTACCCTATTGCAAGAAGTTCCATTTTTCTCTATCTTTTTGTGACTCTATTGCCCAATGGTGCTAGGCACTTGTCTTTTTAACTAGAGAATGATAGTGCTCTCTACTTTTGAGTCAAAAGTAGTCCCCAATCAGAGCCGATGTTAGTCCCAGTTTGGTGCTTGTCCCTCTTTTCTTTGTTTGGGTCTTGAGTTAGATAAACTTTGTTTCCATTGAACACCTTTGAACCCTTGAACATGCTTGAACAGTGTTCAAGTCCATTCAAGGTAGTTCATATAAAATTTAGTACTCTTGTGGGAACATGACAGTTTGGAAAACAAATGAAAGAGATTTATCTGCTGCTGAGTCACATAAAATGCTGGAGTATTGGTTACAGAATTAAAGCATGTCAGCATAGAAGAATTGTTAAAATGATGAGCCATCGACATGCCTAATTTTAAGAAATGTAACAAATGAAGGGAAGCAACCTGATGTTAGTATAAATTGATGTAGAGGTTGTCACTATTGTTTGTAAAATGCATGCCTCCATTCACTTTAGTGAAGTCTTCAATATGCAAATTAGACAAGTTAAAGCAGAGATATGTGATGCACATGATGGAAAACTGCATCATCTATAGCTTGAGGGAAGCATTGGTATCAACACAAAGATCATAGTTATTTTTTGGATCTCTATTTTAAGGACATCAAATCATATTGACAGCCATTGTAACTTTGCAAAAGAAAATTTGATGAAGATTTTGCAACCAGGGATTTGCAGGAAGCAAAAAATCAGTCATCTTGCAGGGGGCATAACTCCCAACTCCATCGTTTGATCTGGCTCATTTTTTGATATGTTGTTGAAAAACTAATTATCCACATCTTCACTAGAGTGATCTTCAAAATGATGCTCGGTTTGGGAGATACACATGATTGTTTGAGACACTGTCAATCTGCCAATAATAGTCACAAAGTAATGACAACACTACATCACCAGCAAGTGCCACCTGTCCAAGAGCCCATGTGTGCATCTTTAAATATAAAATATGAGTCTTGGCTTATTAATAATCCTAATAATATATTAGGATATTGTTTTAAAACAAATCTATAAAGACTCTCGAAAGGGACTAGCAAATAAAAGAATTTAAAAAAGTCTAATGTTGGCAATCAATGATCATTCAAGAATCGGTTACAATAATCGAATGGAAACTTGAAGACACTATATATTGTAGAAGAGTGGGCATAAGATGGGGTTCGGTTTATTTTTCAAAATTGGGTGAGCTACAAGAGAGAGGGAGGATATTTTCTTTTTCTGTAGCAAGAGGAGTATATGTTTTCTTTTTAATGCAGCAGAAATGTATAAAAATTTGAGTCTATGAGCTTAAAGTTTTGATATTGGAAGAACAAGGAAACAATTTTAAATCTGTGAATTTATCATTGTTGTCTTAATGATTATATTGAGCTGTGTCTTATTATGGTTAACTTTCAACATCATTTTAATCATATCAGTTGTGCATGTGTTTGATTTTGAAACTATGATTTCAAATTGAGCCATCTATTGAGAAGAATTTGTATTCTTCCTCTCTTTATTTATCATTTGTGAATGTGAGTGAATGGGTTGTGTATCATTTTCTGGCATTCACCCTTTTATAAATTTCAATCTTTTTGCATCTATTTTCATGGCTATGGGTAGATGTTAGCACCTTTATTGCTTTCTGGTGAAAATCATATCATTATTTTTATTCACCACATATCTATTAAGAGGGAGCTATACCTCTCAATTCAGAGGAAAGTTATCAACTCAATGATAACTTCTCCAACTGTTGGTGGAAGTTTTTCTTCTATTTGGGCATTTTGAGTCATTCTTTGCATTTATTCTTGAAGGACAAATCTGTTTACCAACACCTAGTCAACATATCTTGTGTTATTGTATGTATATCTATCTATGGTTGTTGATTAGATTTCTTACATGGTTGAAATCTATTAAATGTGATGAAAATTGTATTTATCTGATAATTAATTCATCCCCCTCCCCTTGCCCCTCTCAGTTATCTAGGTGGACTTTACTTTCTAACAGTCACTGGGCAGCATAAAAAGGAAGACACTGTGTTAACTGAGCTAGAAAAGACAAACATACAGGTAAAAGCTCTAGTACCCTTTATAAAGTCTTCACCACAAGAGAAGAAGAAGAAGAAAAAGAAAAAGAAGCATGGAAAAGGGCTAGTCACTTTAGATGAAATAATAGAGATCCCTAATTGTGACCCAAGGACTTTGGACCCTAAAGAGTTAAGAAAATATGGAGAATTGTGCATGAGGAAGGCTGCACAAGAAAATATAAGGAAATAGAGCAAGAGAGAAAATATTATAAGATGTAAGAGACATCCTTCAGTAAGTTGTTCCCAATGTTACAATAAATGAAGATACTCCTATATTGGATCAAATTGCATCTCTTACAACCACATAAATGCACCTAACATAGATGCAGAGAAGAGGATTAAAGGGTAGGCAAAAGAAAAAATATAACTAAAACTTGCAGAGAAAATTAGTCAAGAAGTGGCTATCAATAAAGTGAAACTTTTTGAGGTAATAACCGAGTTACAATCTATCACTCAAAAAATTGTCCAATTTTTTTTTAAAGTTATGCACTATGGACACCTTCACTGCGGAGATTAGTGAGAAGATAAAGAAATTTGATGAGGAAATTTTGGTCAGTGCCAATACATCTCTAACCAAGCCCAATGATTTTCATAAGCATATACTAAAAGTATAATAATTAAGGCAGTTGAGATCAGACTTAAGGAAGTAGGAAGAAATCATAAGTGACCAAGTCACCGAGTTGTAAGTCAAGCTGCTCCCACACTTGAAGATCATGGAGCAACATATTGAAAAGGATAAGGTATTAGTAGCCACCCTGGAAATTTTAATTTTGGAGAACATTTTTGACATGCATGCCCAAGTTGGTCTCGAGCACATTTCTCTTGACAACTTGAAAGAGGAATAAGAAAACCTCTTAGCTTCATTACAGAAAACCCACCAGCACATATTTGACAAGTTGTAAGCACATTTTTGATTTGGCATTAATTTCAAAAAGGGGAAAATCATGTATATGCCTATGTACTTCACTATATACCGGGAGCATGCACAAAGGGGGAGTTTGTAACTGACTTAGTTAATATGTATATATTTTGTATTCATATAGAGTTAGTAAATTTTTTTGAAGATTATTTGGTACATATACAATAAAGGTTTTGATACTAATGACAAAGGGGGAGATTGTTATCTCTAATTTGAGCATTAAGTATTGTCATTAGTATCAATCAAGTTTAGTCGATAATCTAAGCTATTCAAGTCGGTAAAGGTCAGAATAAGAAGTAAAACAAGTTAGTCGATTGAACTTATAAAACCTTCATACTGAGAAGTCACAAGGAAGAACATCAAGATATCAGAATACAAGTTTAACCGAGCATGTTTACCGAGCATTAGGAATTATTGAGCATCGATCTAGTGAGCACCGAGCATTCTACACACTGAGCATCAGTTAATTCACCGAATAGGGAATGTAGTGTTTATAGAGTTATTCAGGCAATGACATAGTAATAAAAAATGGCACATATCTCTATGTAAATGGTTTACATGGATCTATAAATGATTTACCAAGATGGAGACACATTTATTATGGATGTAATCATTTAATTTTGTGATGATTCCTATGTAACAGTTAGATCTAGGTTATGTTTGTACACTGTAGATCTTAAGTTTTCTAAGATATTGCAAACCTAATTAGGTCAAAGAAGTTTTCTATATAATTATAATAGATGTCATTTTGACATGCACATGAGAAGGAGATCATGAAGGAGTAGCCACATACTAGACATCAGTAATTAGACAAGGGTTTGCATGCATGAAAAGTTATCAGAGACAATATCAATTTATCAAAAACTTATAAGGCTATCGAGGAGGATAGAGAGTAATATTCTACACATCAAGGTGAAATCTACTTAGTATTTTATAGATCTGATTCAAACAAGAAAATATTATCATTTACAGATATTTTCTATTATCAATTTAACCATTGTAGCAGGATTGTATGAGAAGACAACTATGAAATAATTATTAGCTACCAGTAGGATACCCATATCCCCTTCAGAAGTTCAAACACATCACACCCACATTTTTAAGACCGATAAGGAAATCCTATGGCCCATGAATTTGTAGATTAAAGCATGATCTGACCAATACGTAATATCCTCTGAAATGGTCTCTGGTTGTATAACCAGTACAGAATAGTCCTCACTCCTATCCAAAATCTCATTCACTTTCTCGATTCAAGAACCATTAGCATTTCAAGACTCCTCCCCCAACACCATAGTTACTGTTAGATAAATGAGAGGGGGATGAGTTAGTTAAGTCTAGTTATCCTATTGTCCCAAATTCTCCCAGATGTATATAACAAAACTTTCAAATCAAATAATCAACTCGGTAAGATATCAACTATGTCTTTCTCTTCATCTACCGATTACCAATAAGTTAAGTACCATTTTTACTAATATATCTAGTTATAGAAATCTGTAAAGTAAAATAAAAATTCAACACATCCATACACATATAACACATAGATTTTTAAAGTGGAAACCCTGTTAGGGGAAAAACCACCTGGGACTGGTAACCCAAAATAATTCACTCTTCTGAAGTGAACTCGGTTAGGAGCCAACCTTGTTAAAGGTTACAAAACACACTGTGAGGTGTGACCTAGTTAGAGGATTTATCACTAACAGTTCTCCTTTGACCAAACATTCACTATGGGGTCAACAAGAAAATAATCAACATTTATTGAATGTCATATTGAAATATAAAGACTGTTAAGTCTCACTCGTTTAAGAGATTTATCTTTAACAATGGTTAAACTGATATAGTAATGAGTTGATTCAAATATAACTTTGATTTGCAAATTTTTAGATCTATGCTAAGCTCAAAAATACCTCTAATCAATAATAAATTCAACATCTTCATTTCCTCCAACTCTATTTTTCTTGGTAATCATTTTTACTTATGCTCGGTGTTGTTTGCAGTTTTGCTCGGTTATGTCTTTAACTAGTTTTATCAGCGTTGCATGAAAATAATCATTTCACGTGAATTCTCTTACATCATCAAGAATCCCAGACTCAATAATGAATCTTATGTCTCCTTATATATACATCATAAGCCACTTTCTTCTCATCCATATATTTTTCCTCTTAATCTTCACCGTTCATTTTGCCACTTTAACCTTCCTCGGTAATTGTGTCATTAACACATTTCATTCTCCTTCATTCGATCATCTTTGAATTTTTTCAGCCATTAGATCATCATAACAAACATTATCTTCTACCTCAGAATCATAACCAATTGTCTAGGTCATCATTTTAGTCAGCTTCAACAAACTCCATTTATTTATTTCACTCAGTCAATATCGTAATGCATCAGTGAAAACTAGCTCGGTTAATACTATACTTGATATACAGTACACTTGCTCGATGTATATTGAAATCTTCATTTACTGACCACATAAACTTGTTTAGTCCTGATCTTAAATACGTAATAGAATCATGTAATATAATCAAGTCATCAACATAATACCATAGACTCATCAATAAGTTACCCAATGTATACCATATCCTTATCTTTTGTATCCATCTCATCTTCATGTAGATATCTCTTTCCTTTACCATTTTCCTTCTTAAGATGTTTGTAACCATCATGATAAGTACAGTCAAAACTAGTTGACATCAATGAAAATATATTAACTGATTTAATTATCTTACATACACTATAGTAGCTTAGTGATCATCAATCACTGTCTTTTAATTATCCATTTTATTGTCAAACTTTCCTTCAAGATACTCAATCAGTTGTAGGTTATCACGTTACATGTCTCAAAGAAGAGGGTGTAGAACTCTTCATGGATGAGTCTATTGAAAAAGGGGAATATCCTACCCCCGCCATGCCAAAAAATAGAAGACACCACCAATTGAGAAATGCCCACACTGAAAACAAAAAAGAGACACAAACCCAACACCCAAATCAAACCATCTCCTCTCCACACCATAGAGCATAGGGTAGGCAATAAAAAATCTAGACATACAACAAAATGAGCCACCCCTTGGACCCCTTCCCATGGGTACACCTCTGAACACCTGCAAACACCCCTCCAAACACTACAACACCATCAATGGTTGTTGAAAACACCGTGAAGGGAATACAAAAACACAACTAGGGTTTCTCCTAGCCCACACAGAGAATATGAGCTCTACAGATCGTTCATCCTCCCCAAATCTAGTATAACTTGACTTTCAAAGGATTAATCAAATTTATCTATTTCTATGAAAATGCATTTAAGCCTTTGTTCATCATTATAGGTCTCTTCTTTGACATAAATTTTGAATATGTATTTATTGATGAGGAATTTACATATTATATCTTGAAATCTAACATTGCCACCTTCTCATTCTTCAATTTTTTAAACTCTTTTCCTATTACTCCCATGATTTGTTCTCTTGCTTCTTCAAAAGTTGTAGCCCAAGTGAAAATAGTATAGTCTTGTAGTTTTCACTGAAGCATATATTTATAGTCACATTCAAAGAAACTTATATGACATCTTTCACAATACCAATTACCATCCACATCATTTCTTTCCTTCTTTTTTGCATTTCCCCCCTTCAATTTTCAATAGACAAGATGTGTAACAAAAACTATCTATCTTAATGAATAATAATGTAGCTCATAATAATCTCGTTGTATTTATTGGATATTCCAAGTCCCTTGTCCTTAATCTATTATAACTCAACTTTCAAAGGAATAATCAAATTTCTCTATTTTTATGACAATGCATTTAAGCCTTTGTTCATCATTATAGGTCTCTTCTTTGACATAAATTTTAAATATGTATTTATTGATGAGGAATTTACATATTATATCTTGAAATCTAACATCGCCACCTTCTCATTCTTCAATTTGTTTAACTCTTTTTCTATTACTCCCATGATTTGTTCTCCTGCTTCTTCAAAAGTTGTAGCCCAAGTGAAAGTAGTATAGTCTTGTAGTTTTCACTGAAGCATATATTTATAGTCACATTAAAAGAAACTTATATGAAATCTTTCACAATACCAATTACCATCCACATCATTTCTTTCCTTCTTTTTTGCATTTCCCACCTTCAATTTTCAATAGACAAGATGTGTAACAAAAACTATCTATCTTAATGAATAATAATGTGGCTTGTAATAATCTAGTATTTATTGGATATTCCAAGTCCCTTGTCTTTAATTTTTTGCATTGTTTTGCATATTGTATCTTGTGTAATGAATAAGGTTTATTTTGTGATCAAAAGAGAAGTGAGGTTCTTCCCTTTTGTATCAAACCATGGTATCACTTTCCCTAACTTTAGAAGATTTGCATTTATAACAACCCAAATCACCAATTCGTCAGATGAGAAGAGTATCTACATTGCAAAGTTGTTAGAGTTGTTTTCCTTCCTTTTTATAGAAATCACCCTATATCATCAACTCCAATGTACAACCTGACATGCCTTTTAGGGAAAAAAATATTTCAAAAAATTGTACACATAATTTTTTTTATCAAATTAAATGATTTGTTTAGGAAAATTAATTTTGTTACTATAGAGAATTTGATACACTTGTCTAAATTGTGCAATAAATTTATAAAACATTGAATATGATAACAAAGATTAAAAATGATAAAATTTAAACTTCACTATTTTTATATATCTTATGTAATATATTGACAAAATAATATGTATAAAAAGAAAAAAAATATATGAAATTTGTTAGAAAATTGAAAGGACACAACAACATACAATATTGAACTTGATATATAATAATAAATTTAAAATATCTAAAAAAACAAGTATACAATATAAATACAAGCCATTTTTATTTTGATCAATTAAAAATAGTCAATTAAAATACTTATCTTATCATGTTAGAAGTATGAAAAAAATAAAAAGAAATTAAAGAAAGAATCTAAGAAAGTGTAATGCAAAAAAGTATTATTTCTAGATGTATGTATTTCAGACATGGATGGATTTGCAGTTGCCACTCACATTTAGGAAATGATTCCTCATCAACATGGAAGGCCATAACTTGTAGCGCTTACTAGAAGTACTGACAATGCAACAAGAGAAAATTGTTTTAAAGTTGGCATGGATGAAGTGTTACTAAAATAGGTTGCTTTTGAAAAGATGCGCAGTGTATTAGCTAAGCTCTTGGAGCATGGTTCATAATGTAAGAGTAGATAGAAAATATGATGTTGCCGAGAAACAACAAGTCCGCAAGAAACGTCACAGTACAGGGATTTGTTGAATGGTTCTAAAAAACCTCAAGAAAATATAAACAACAAGTATTGCAATATTCAGCTACCGCTCGCCAACTACCACAAACTTTTCTAGCATCTTCCTCGCCTATGGGAGATGAAACGCTATGATTGCACAGATACATAAATAGATTTGATGAAAAAGCTTTAAAAAAACTTGAAACTCGATAGATTTGATGAAGTGGCTGGAGAAACTTTCTAGAAAATGCACGTAGGTTACCAGAATGACAGTGTATTTAATGTGTGACTGTTTTAGTGTAGTTTTTAATGAATATGGTTTGGAGCAACTACCGAAATCATGAAGTCTATACCGACGCATCCATGTTTAGGTATTGGCCAAAAAACAAAAAAAGATGCAAGCACAAGAACATCAAAAAAGATACATGGAATGAACACTAGAATAAGGATATGTGACCTGCGAGACAAACATAAAACATAAATCAAGAAACTAAGATAGAACAAAGATATGGAGGCTGCAAAAGCCGGAACAATAACAGATCTATAAGTAAGGCAGGAAGAATAAATACAATAGAATACGAAACTCAAGCAAGGCGAACCAGTGAACCAGATACAAAACAAAGACAGATTTATACATAGAACCAAACAGAGATATGCCCGCTTTAGTGTTAAAGATAAAACAGATATTAAAAACAAATTTAATAGAGCTATCATTCAATACTAGAACACAGATTTATGAAACTAATATTAAGACACTTGCATGCACAAAGATTATAGAAAATTGAATATGAATAGTTAAATCATGCAAGAAATATTAGATTTTTAATTTTTTTAAAAAGAAATCTTTGCAGTTTTCTGATTGAGGCTGATATTAGAGCTTGCAAAAAATACTTTAAATTAAAAAAATTGAGCTGAGTTTGGTGGTGAACCGACCAAATCTAATTTTTTTTTTTTAAAAGCTACTTTTTGGCGGCAAGCCTTCCAAAGAGAATTAGAGAGAGAAAAAAAAATAAAAAACTAAAAGAAACAAGTTAGAACTGTAACAAGTTATAAAAAATAAGAGGAGGCTTTCTCCTTCGAATGACACTTTTCTGCAAAACACTTAAACAAGGATTAAACCTGCTCTGATACCATATTAGAAGTATGAAAAAAATGAAAAGAAGTTAAGGAAAAAATCTAAGAAAGTGTAATACAAGAAGGTATTTTACCATAACCATCAAAAGTGAGACATAGCTTTAAGATCAATCGCCATAACCATGAGAATGCTCCAAGGATTCAAACAATGAGACCAAGATTTTGAAAGGGGAAAGCAAAGAAAACCCCTTGTGACATTATGAATGAGGCCATAGTCTAAAATGAGAGAGAGAAGAGAGAAAGAGAGCAATATTCTCAATACAATAACTTCATCATGAGAAATGAGAGAGAGGAATATCTCTTAAATAGAGATGAGAGAGAGGAGTTAGAATGTAACTCCCAAGTCTACGAATGCCACCATTCATAAGTGTGTGATACAAGTGTCAAGGTCCTCTTAAGGAGGAATCAACTAAATTCTTTATAAAGGAATTACAAAAATATGAGCTGTCCTCCCACTTTGACTAGAGGACAAAATACAATAAAGATACCTTGGTTTATCCTAACTTACAATATTACACCAAGGAAAGATTATAAATTCTAACATAACTACATTAGAGAACTCTAGAAATCTTTTTTTCTTCTTAAATGTTTTTCTTACACAAAATCCTCCAAAGATTAATTAAAGATTCTAGATGACTACATTAGAGGACTCTCAAAACCTTTTATTTATTTTTAAATATAAAAACTGAATTTCTTTTTAAATTAGTCTTGGTGTTTATCCATTGAAAAATAAACTATATTCACACTATTTTTAGAATAATATGTTTTTATGTAAATATTATTAGTATTGTTTTAAGGAATCTTAAATATTATTAATATTGTTTTAAGGAATCTTAATCATTCAAACCTAAAACTAAAATCTGTTGAATATTTCTTAGTTATCTAAAATATAACTTTAAATTTATTTTTGAAATTGATTTTGATGTATTTAATTATTGCAAATAAAAATTTAGACTAGAAACAAATAAGTTGCTTTCATTTTTTTTCTTTTTAAACCAGTCCTAGTGTTTATACACTAGAAAAATAAACTATACTTAAATTGTTAAAACTAGAATATTATCAAAATTCTTCTATAAAATTAATCAGTTTTTTAATGTAAATTTTACTAAAATTGTTTTAACAAATTTTAATTATTCAAACAAAAAAAATATTATTGAATACTTTTTTCTTTTAGTTATTTTAATTATTTCATATAAATTTAAATTTATTTTTTGAAATTGATTTTAATATATTTAATTATTTATAATTATTGCAAAAAAGTCCAAACTTTATAAGCCCTTGGTCCCATTGTATACGCCTCTTAGCATAATAAATCCCACTACATCAGCTAGGGTGGATCTCTAAGTCTTATCTCAGAAACAAACCCCAGAAGCTTCTCCAAGGAAAATAGAATAATCAAATGAGCTCACACTCTCTTTTTTATAATTTCTTTAAGCAAATTTTGCGGAAAACATTTTTATAAGATCACTTTATTAATTTTACAAGTCTTATAATACCAAAAAGTGATTTAATTTATTTTTATACATTTTCAACACTTAATGACACTTTTCATCATCTTATCATTAAAAACATTCTATTTTCTTTCCAATCACCTATAATTCTAAGGTGTCCAATAAATTATTCAAACTAAAATGACAACCTTCGAAAATAATTAAGCATAGCTCAAAGTTACACCCAAGTAGAAAAAAATAGTCGAAATACATCAACATGGACAATTGACTACACAAAAGAGATATTGATGATGAATATTGATATCAAATCTTGATGACCAAGTAGCTCACTAAAGTAGACACTCACTTCAAGAATCTTGGAGTCCTCATCAAAATCTAAAATTGATATCTCAAAGTATCAAATAACTCCACTAAACTATTTGAGCTCATTAACAATATTAAATGACCCTTTATGCAAGAAAAACACTCATTAAGAAGGTCAAAACCAAATTGCATTGCTAGAGAACCCTAAAACATGGACATTAAAACTTTAGAGAATATTGAGCAACTTACATGTGGGCATTGCAGGAGTTGAATGTGAACTCTCCACGCTCCAAGATCACATGCAAAAATCAAAATCGTCTATGAGAGAGAGAAAATAACAAGAATATCTTGCTTGAATAATGATAATATACATACAAGGCCTTTCTCATAAAGAAAAGGTAGAGAGATAGGATTGGACAAGATTGTGGCATGTGTCATAATCCTATGTTATGTAACAACTGATTTGAAAATTATTAAATGACCTTGTAAACAAATATTAAATGTCACGAGATAAGACCTTATGAAAACTAAGATCTTCTAGAAAGATTTATTAGGACTTAAATTAACTTAAGCATGTGAATAGGACTCACTAGGTGAATTAGTTAGGTACAACACCTTATTCACAACAACAACTCGCTTAAGTGCAACTTAGGAAAAAATAGATTATTATGCAAATGATACAACGATGAAGATTATTATAGGTCCCAACTATTGGACCATTTTAGGTACTTATCTAAAATGCAATATCTCATAAATGAAGAAAATGAGAAAATAAAGTGGGACAAAACTTCTCTCCAAAAGAGAAAAAAAGATACAAATAAGGATGATGAGTTAACAAGCCAATGATACCCAACAAGAACTATATCCATCATGGATACACTATCAATGAACCCCACGAAGCTTTAATTGTTAATTAATATTTGCTAAAAATAAAAGGTGATCTAATGTAACTTGCAAACAATGTACATTCCTTTGCAAAGAAACAAGTCCAATGGATGATGTGAAAGAAACTCCACATCCAAATCAAAGGATGAGAGGAAGAATTGAAGTATGTGTCTAAAAACCAATGAGGTGTCTCCAAACTTGAATATGCCACAACATGATCAAACTCAATCAAGAAACATGACAAATCAAGTAAATGAGATAACTCGTGAATATTGATCTCCATAGACAATTAAGATGAGATGAAATTTGTGTTAAAATTGTCATTTAAGAGGAGAGAAACCCCCTCAAATATGTCCAAATCAGCAATATGAGACTCTAAAAACAAGTTAGAAATTCATGCCAAAGATTAATCCCACAAAGAAATATTTGAAAGATTATGATCATCCTAATAAACAAAATTACTAAAAGCCATGGAAGCATTGAAACATGAAGTAGTAGGAGGTGGGGGAGTTGGAATATTAATGCTAATATTTATAATTTTAAGATTCAAATAACCAAACTTCTCCACACAAAAATGATTTGCACTTGATGAATGCATGTGAATATCAATAAATGAAACATTACCATCATTGGTATAAAAAATGACAAAAGGGATAAAATGGGATGAATGATCAACTATCCTAGTTGAAATGATCTCTCTAATCTTCATGTACCTAATGCAAATAAAATAGTGTGTGAGCTTAATTGTGTTACCTTGTCCACTATGTGTAATTTGATAGATATAAAGAATATAAGATGACAAGGATGAGACACAAAGTACATCAAAAGTTCCTTATCCAATATAAATGGAACCTTTCCTCCACACATGACGTACACATATGTGTTATTACCCATCAAAACATTAGGTGAATTAAAAGTCTCAAAAGAAGATAAAATTCTCATAGATGATTCCATATGATGAGATGCTCTTAAATCAAGAAACTATCTCCTAGATTAAAAACTTGTAAAGGTTGAAAGTGTTTTACCTTTCATTTTTTCTAACCCATATAAAAATCCTATTAACCTAAAAGTGTAGATGAAGATGTTGATTGTGATGTTGAAGAGAAGGGGGAAACAAATGAAAACAATATTATGTTGTTCTTTTGAAGGTGTGTCAATTCATCAATTTTTTTTTCTAAAACATTTATGCTCACTATGTCTTAGTGTTTTGCAATACGCACATTTAGAAATCTTATTCTTAGATGATTCCCCTTTGAAAAGGGAAGTGAACTTAGGGTTTCATTTGATGGTGATTCTTTGGATTTATCAATGGATTTGGATTCCTTATTCTTTTTCTTCTTACTGTCACTACTTGAAGCCTTTGTATCTTTTGCAAAAAGAGTTTTTGATCTAGAAGACTATAGTGTGCCCATGTTTACCAACATGGCTTCTACCTATGTGAGATAAGTTTCAAATTAATCAAGAGAAGGATCTTTTTGTGCAACACCGAGAGAACCCATAGTAGCATAAATATTAGAAACAAAAATTGAATAATCAAGACCTAGCTTAGTTAGAATAAAAATAATCAATTATTCATCCTCTTTGTTAACTCCACATTCAAATTACTATAGGTAAATATAATTGAGCTTGGTCAAGAAGTCCTAAATATTGTCACAATTTAAAGGATTAAGACCCATATGTTCATTCTCCAATTTAAATATCCTCATTTTATTTGGCTTACCAAAGAGATCCTCTAAGACAGTCAAATTTTATTTGGAGTGGTAAAAGATCTAACATGATACCTAAGATCTAGAGAAATGGACAAAATTAGAGTACTAAGGGATTTACTTCTCTTATCAAACCATATCCTTTTTTTAAGCTCTTGTGGGTTTTCAATCTATTCCAAATGTGATTCTTTTTTATTTCAATTTTAACAATAAAACCCCAATTTGTGATTTTGAGTCATGATAGTATATAGAGTAAGAAATACAACTTTTGGAAAATTCATGATAAAATTAGGAAATGCAATAGAAGAACAACAAATTATCCCTCAAAATACAAGAAATTAACCCCTTTGTTAAAGAAAAATTTTCCACTGTTTTGTACATTTACAAAAAGATATACCAAAGTACTAAATCTGGCTCAAACTAAGATTTTGTGTATCTAGAGTTTTTTCATTTTTTTTTGCAAAATGTGCATGTTTAAATATAAAGTGCCCTTAAATACTTTTTGATATTGCAAGAATCGTGAAGAATGGAGTTCAAAGAAAAAGGATATGAGCTCTGAGGCTTAATCATTTGATTTTACTTCAAGCTAAAAAAAAGGCATCAAACAAAAACTTTGGAAAAATATCCTACACTTTAAAATTTAGAGAGCCAACTTTCTCATAATATTTCTTTTTAAAAAAATGGCACTATGTAGCCCAAGTTATGATCATTTGAAAATAATGCCCAATTAGGGCTATAAAAAGTAAGTTTATTCCCTTGGGGTCTAGCCACACAATCATTGGCTTAAGTGTTAAGTGCTCATGAGCCTTAAGACAAGCACCCGTGATTTGTTTTGTGGGTTGGCATGGTGAAGGTAGTAGGTTGGTTGCATTGCTCCACTTGCCACCTAGGCTTAAGCTTCATGGACTAGTGATTGTACCACCAACTAATGATAACATAATCAATGCTAAAAAAAATTTAAATTATTTGATTAATGTTTTTTGGAAAAAAAATTGATTGCATATGATGATCTCAGTTGCATGTGCAAATGAAGATAGCTCATGATGCAAACAAGTACATATATTGGTGGAGAGGGAATATTCACCAGACATATTCATTAATTACCACTTGTATTTTTTTCTAACACAAAGGACAATTGTGATGCTCACACAATAAGAATCATATGAATTTGGAAAGATGAATGAAAATATTCCTACAAGAATCTTGTAGATCTTAAAAAATAACCAAAATTTTGACATCGTCCAAAATCAAAGTGTCTTATATGAAAATAGAGGTTTTTGGACTTTTTGGACTTAATTTTGAGGTGTGCTCCCCACTTTGCCTAAACCCTCCCTCCTTGATCTTATGATTATTGTTTTTGATCTTGTGATTGTTGTTTGAATGAGATTTTGGTAGGTTTATTGTCGGTTTCAAATTTCTAATCATTCTTGGTCGAGTAGTTGCAGACAACAAAGAGAATCACTCAAAATTGGTTGACTAGGTTATCTTGAGGTGAGTTTTGTATATGGGTATTGTTCCAAAAGTGTTTAGGGCTCCATGTGCTCATGTTAGAAGTGGTTTTGTGATTTTAAAAATTAAATTAAAAATTTACGGAAGGAAATTTCCCCTATCTCTCACTAGTGACCATTCATTTAGAGGGTTTGTTGTAATCATTAGTTTGAAGCAAGTTTGACTTAGTTTTAAGGAAAGGAGGTAGTGCTTGGGTATTGACTTAATGGAAGGAAAAAATTTCTATGAGAAGTGAGTTTCTAGATGTGGTAAAGTCTAATTTGGTGCATATTGTCCCTATATTTTGTGAAGTGTAGTGCCCACCCATAGTTTTCTTTTTCAATTTATATTGCCAAACTCTTTTAGGCCACTTTCATGTGTGCATCGATTATTTCAGCTTTATAATGTGGTTTTTGGATGTATGAAATTACATGGTAATTTCATATTGGATAGTTATGAGATATCATATGTTTGCAGTTAGATGATGTTAGTTACTTTGATGATGATGATTTATATGTTTAAAATGTTGTTTATATTTATGAAATTACTTACCTCATACTTGCATGTGTATGGCTATCATGTATGTTTTACATTTCTATTTGATGTGTTTGATGTGGTTGAGGGACAAAGTCGTAGTTACCTACTTGCGAGATCCACACGATGTCTCGATCCTCACCATTTCTTGTTGTATATATATATATGGATGTACATGCCTTTCTTTTATGTAAGTTTGTAGGTACCATGCATCAACTTCCCTGAATTGTCAGGATGAACGCGCCCTATCGCAATGTCTCAATGGTAAGAGAGGGGAGATAATATTCAGGTCTGATTCCCAACCTAAGCCATTTATTATCCTGAAATAGTGGACAAGTTTATGATATTTTACCTTTCCAAGTTTGTCCAAGTGACGTGAATTCATAAGCCTTTCCCTTGAGCATGATTATCATTTTATTAAGTTCAGTTGGTTTTTTTGATCTTTGGCTGGTTGGTGTGATTGTTGTGAAATGGTTAAATGATTTACTGAGATTAATTATGTGGTTTACATAATTAAATATTATTAAATATAAAAAAAAAATATGAGGGTAGTTAATTAATGAAAATTAATTAAATACATTTATTAATTTAAAAGACTTAATTAAAAGTCTAATTGTGAAATTTAAGGATTTAATTAATTATTAAATTCAAAATTTTAATTAAAGATAATTTATCTATTAATTGATAATAAATTATCAATTAGATAA
The DNA here is from genome assembly GCA_027943335.1 of Chamaecyparis obtusa. Taxonomy (NCBI): domain Eukaryota; kingdom Viridiplantae; phylum Streptophyta; class Pinopsida; order Cupressales; family Cupressaceae; genus Chamaecyparis; species Chamaecyparis obtusa. Next base: position 822,466 of record BSBK01004435.1, read on the forward strand.
ATAATAATATGATTAAAACAATATTCTTTTAGTTATAATTGATATGCAATTAGTTGCACAATCAATTAAAATAAATTAAAAGAATAAAGTAATTTTTAATAGTTAAGTGAATTGATATAAACAAGAAATACTAAAAATGTATTGAATTATTAATTAAAAAATTAAAAATCAAGCAAAAAAGAGATTGATGTTAGCAAAGTTTGGGAAGTTGAGTTGAGTTCTGGGTTTTCATGGTTGAGTTCGAGTTCTAGGCTCTTTTTCTTTATTAGGAGGATTTGGCCATTATTCTATACAGACAGATTTGCAGGTTTTGGTTGGAAAGATTGAATTGAAGGATTTTTGTGAAAGCTTTGAAACTTTTCAGGGTTTTGATCTTCTTCGTGGGGATAAGTGCACAAAGATGGGGGACCAAAAAGATGCCACTTTTCTTTTTGGCCCCCTATTGCGCATAGTGTGCACGCACTAAAGGGCATGTGCCCTATGGCTTGGGTTGCCCAAGCCTTAGGCTTGGGCAATCCAAACCAAAGCACGTCCTTTTAAAAAACCCTTATAAATTTTGTTGCCCGGGTTTGGAAGCTCATTTTGCTTTCTCAAACCCGCCTTTTCAGTTAAGAAGGGATTCTAAAGCGTGCACGCCCTGTTATATTTCCTTGTGAATCGATTGTTTTTGTTCATCCATCGATCAAATGGCTCCACGATATCATCAAGTTTGATCTGGAAGAAGAGGTAAGTGTTTTTACAGCCCATACCTCTTATTTGTTTTAAAATTTTAGTTTTGTTGCAATTTGTTTTGGTAAAATTTGTTATTGTTTAAATTTGTTGTGTAATGAAGATTTTAAAATGTAGTTTTTTTAATTGCCAAGAAGAAATAATCTCCCTCAACCAAACTCTCCACCAAATCCTCCACCAAACCCTTCGTCTCCTCATGAAGAACCAAATGAAGAAACAAATGAAGAAAATGAATCTCAATTGCCTCCACCAATCGAGAAACCTCCTTCTGGAACACAACAAAATTTGATGAACCAAATTGAAAGAGGGCAAAAAGAATTAGAATCTTTAATTAATAGGTTAAAAGATTCTAGTGGTACAAATCTCGGAAGGGAAAGCCTTGCAAAATCATTGGAAGCAATCTTGACCCATATAAGCGTGGTTAGTGGGCAAATTAATTTATGGCAGGATAAAAGAGAAGAACAAAAACAATATTATGCAAATAAATGATCTTATGCGGACATAAAAAAGAAAAAAATCACAAAAGATGACATTTTCCAGCTATTTAAAAAACCAGGGGATGCAAATACTCTTAGAACTACAACAAGGAGGTTCCCAATTCATTGGTACGTAAATGAAGACATTAAAAACAATTTTTGGGAGAGATGGTGGATGGTCTTTGATTCGCCTCCTTGTAACAATCATGAGGTTCCTATATATTTCTTGAGGAAACTCTATTGCGAGTTTGTACTCAAGGAGGTGCCAAATTATTTTGACATTTTGGATTCTCAGGGTAGAGGAGGGGGGTCATCATTTGATTGAGCAGGGGCACATCGTGACCCTAACGCACCTAGGGCTGCTATTGGAAAGCCACAGGTGGATCATGTTAGTATTCCTTCCATTGTGAAGGAACATGTAGAGGCAGACACACTAGGCATGATTAGTGCTCTAACACAGACTCTCATTCAGTGTGCCACTCCTTTAGTTGAGGGTGACTATGGTCAATCCTTAAGGGGGCATATTTGTCTGTCATGTGGATGCTTGTGCACATTTGGTACTGGTGAGAGAGAGGAAGAGTATTCTGGATTGATGACTGATAGCTTTCTAAATACGACATTTGGCATTGACACACAGGTAAATATTTTGAAGTTCATTAAATTTCTTTGATCATATTTCATTTATAAAAGAATAACTATTTAATTTAGTATCTATTGTTTATGATGAAAATTCAGGGCAAGAGTGTAAGTGGCGGTGGCGGTGGCAGTGGAAGTGGCAATGATCCTAATGTCCCCTTTTACACATCATCATCAATTCCACAAGTATGTATCGAATAAAATATTTAATTAATATATTTGATTATTATGTAATTATATGAATAATTGTATCCTAACTTATTGTGCATGTGCATTAGATGTGCATTGGTGGACCATCGACTTTCAAAATAGATAGTGAAGGGCATCGTGCAACTTTCCTTGAGGTATCTTTATTTGCATATTAATTGAATTTACTTGATCATATTTAATAAATGAATGAATGACTAAATTTCTAGACAAATTATGATCAAAATCTAGAGGCACGATGATTACATTCTTTCACCTGGGTTTGTGAGGTCACCATTGAGTCCACAGGTATACATGTAATAATGCATTATAATTAACATGTCAATAGTGCGTTCTTATATGAATGGTTATCTTATAATTTTCCATGTACATGTGCACTAGTTGAATGTAGGAGCTTCGACTTCGACACTGCACACCGGAGGACACGATGGAACCTTCATGGAGGTATCATTTACTCATTAGTATGGTTGTAAAAAATATATGTAATCTTGATAATTGCATAATTTACTTTTTTTGTTTCATTTTCAGCTTTTGACATCAGAGACTCCTCCTTCTGTCCATGATACTTTGGATCGTGGAGTAGCTACAACAGTAGCTAGTTCTGAAGCACTGACTGAGGTATGAAAGAGATCACTTAACTTTAATTGTTATTTTAATAGTTTGTATTGAATTTTATAATGATAGCTATGTATGTATTTTAATTATTATTTTGATCATTGTTGTAGGGACTTATGACTCTAGATCGCCATCATCCACCTTCGGTGGATGAACATAGTGACTATTTGCTAGCGGTAAGCCAATATTCAATTTTATGTCATTGTATAATTCAGTTTTGATGTATATTAGTTATCTCTATCTAATTTTTTTTTTAATTAGGTCGAGCTATAGAAGAGTCTAGATAGGAGGATGAGTGAGTGCACTCAGAAGATTACAGCATCCATTGCATCTCCATCGACATGACGATCAAAGATAGCTCAGGATTTGTTTTCTTACCCTAGCAGGAAAGGACTAGATTAGGGATATGGATTGTATGCCTATATGGTATTAGTGGACATATTTTTTGTATATTGTATCAGTGATACATTATACATCCATTTGGCTTTGAGGAAGCCAATTTTACAGTATTGAATATATTCAATGTATGACATTATTGGACATATATATTTGACTTCATGCCCTACAAATATTTTTTTTTTTATGTTTTAGGTATGCAATTCATGTGTTTGGTGTGTTGATGTATAATAATTTATGTTTATGTGGATTTATTTGCTTTGTAAATTTCTCATGCCTTATAGTTATGCTTGTATGTTTATCAATGTATGTTTAACTTGCTGACTGTGCTACAAATGCCAGTCACTATCCTCAATAACAGTCAATTCCTTGACTGTAATAATAACAAAAGTAATGAAATGAATGCATAAATGTATAAATATAATATAAGGATTCTTGGGGTACCCTAATGTTGGCAAGAGTTCTTTTATTAATAAGATTACTATGGAAGATGTGGATGTGCAACCTTATGCTTTTACAAACTAACTTCTAATTGTTCCCTAACTGACTAATTGTTAATGACAAACACTAGAATACATATTTGCACTCATCCTACTACTCCCCCCGGAGTCGTCGGTGTCGCTTGAACGACTATGTGTGCCAAAAAAGGTTTTTAGTAGCATTTATCTGACCATTCAAAGTTGTTGGAACAAATGGTTTGATGCTACGACCGACGGTTGGAAAGATACGCAATGTTGGTCATTTGAATTGAGGAACATTGTGAGTTCTGACATTGACCGAGAATGTGTTTCCAAATATAAATGAACTTGAATCTTTGAAAACTAAGACATGCTTTTGTAGGCCCCGGCAACATAGTCCCATAGCACTTGATGGATCCATGCTACCTCACACGATCTCCAAGATATACCCCACAAAGATCATTGATTTCATGCTTAAGAGACCTTGAGGGACACTTCAGCCCAGAGTTGTTTGCGGGGATCGAACTACTATGTGTGCTAAATGAGGTTTCCCCTAGCATTTACTTAGTCATTCACAGCTTTTGGAACAGACGGTTCGATGCTATGACCGATGGTTGGAAAGATATGCAATGTTGGCCATTTGAACTGAGGAACACTATGAGTTTTGACATCAACCGAGAATGTGTTTCCAAATATTAACAAACTTGAATCACTGAAAACCAAGACAGGCTTTTGTAGGCCCTGGCAACATGGTCCCGTAGCACCTAATGGATCGATTCTACCTCACACGAGCTTTGAGATATGACCCCGAAAAGACCACTGATTTCATGCATTTGGGACCTTGAGGGACACTTCAACCCAGAGTCATCGGTGGGGTTCAAACTACTATGCATGCCAAACGAGGTTGCCCCTAGCATTTACCTGACCATTCAGAGCTATTGGAACTGACAGTTCGATACTATGATCGACGGTTTGAAAGATACGCAACATTGGTCATTTGAACTGAGGAACACTTTGAGTTCTAACATCGACCGAGAATGTGTTGTCAAATTTAAAAAAACTTGAATCTCTAAAAATTGAGACAAGATTTTGTAGGCCTCGACAACATGGTCCCGTAGCACTTGATGGATCAATTCTACCTCGCACGAGCTTTGAGATATGACCCCACAAAGATTATTGATTTCATGCTTAAGAGACCTTGAGGGACACTTCGGCTTGAAGTCATCAGTGGGGTTTGAACTACCGTGCGTGCTGAATGAGGTTGCCCTTAGCATTTACCCGACCATTCGGAGCTGTTGGAACTGACAGTTCAATACTACGACTAACGGTTTGAAAGATATGCAACATTGGCCGTTTGAACTGAGGAACACTTTGAGTTCTGACATCGACCTAGAATGTATTACCAAATTTAAACAAACTTGAATCTCTGAAAACTGAGACAGGCTTTTGTAGCCCCTGGCAACATGATCTCGTAGCACCTGATGGATTGATTCTACCTCGTACGAGTTCAGAGATATGACCCCACCAAGATTTCTGATTTCATGCTTAAGAGACCTTGAGGGACACTTTGGCTTGGAGTCGTCGGCGGGGTTTGAATGACTATGTGTGCCAAATGAGGTTGCCACTAGTGTTTACCCAACCATTCAAAGCTATTAGAACTGAGGGTTAGATGCTATGACCAACGGTTTGAAAGATACGCAACGTTGGCCATTTGAACTGAGGAACACTTTGATTTCTAACATTGACTGAGAATGTGTTGCTGAATTTAAACAGACTTGAATCTTTAAAAATCGAGACAGGCTTTTATAGGCCTTGGAAACACAGTCCCGTAGCACCTGATGGATCAATTCTACCTTGCACAAGATCTGAGTTATGACCTTGCAAAGATCGCTGATTTCATGCTTAAGAGACCTTGAGGGACACTTCAGCCCAGAGTCGTCGGTGGGGTTCGAATGACTATGTGTGCCGAACAAGATTTCCACTAGCATTTACTTGACCATTCAGAGCTGTTGGAACTGACAGTTAGATGCTACGACCGACGGTTTGAAAGATATGCAACATTGGCCATTTCAACTAAGGAAGACTTTGAGTTCTGACATCGATAGAGAATGTGTTGCCAAATTTAAACAAAGTTGAATCTCTAAAAACTGAGACAGGCTTTTGTAGGCCTCGGTAGCACGGTCCCGTAGCACCTAATGAATCAATTCTACCTCACACGAGCTCTAAGTTATGACCCTGTAAAGATCGCTGATTTCATGCTTAAGAGACCTTGAGGGACACTTCGGCCCGGAGTCATTGGTGGGGTTCAAATGACTGTGTGTGCCAAACGAGGTTGCCACTAGTGTTTACCTGACCATTCAAAGCTATTGGAACTAATGGTTCGATGCTATGACAGATGGTTTGAAAGATACGCAACATTGGCCATTTGAACTGAGGAACACTTTGAGTTCTAACGTCGATCGCGAATGTGTTGCCAAATTTAAATGAATTTGAATCTCTGAAAATCGAGACAGGCTTTTGTAGGCCCCGAAAACACGGTCCCACAACACTTGATAGATCAAATCTACCTCGCATGAGCTCTGAGGTATGACCCCCCAAAGATCGCTGATTTCATGATTAAGGGACCTTGAGGGACACTTCAGCCCGGACTCGTCGGTGGGGATCGAATGACTATGCGTGGAAAATGAGGTTGCCACTAGGGTTTAGCTGGCCATCCAGAGCTGTTGGAACAGATGGTTCAATGCTACGATTGATGGTTGGAAAGATACGCGACGTTGGCTATTTGAACTGAGGAACACTTTGAGTTCTGACATCAACCGAGAATGTGTTGCCAAATTTAAACGAAGTTAAATCCCTAAAAACCAAGACATGCTTTTGTAGGCCCTGGAAACACGATCCCGTAGCAACTGATGTATTGATTCTACTTTGCATGAGCTTCGAGATATGACCCCACAAAGATTTCTGATTTCATGCTTAAGGGACCTTGAGGGACACTTTGGCCTCGAGTTGTCAGCGGGGATCAAATGACTATGCATGGCGAACAACGTTGCCACTAGCGTTTACACGGCCATTCAGAGTTGTTGGAACAAATAGATCGATGCTACAACCGATGGTTGGAAAGATACGCAATGTTGACCGTTTGAACTAAGGAACACTTTAAGTTTTGACATTGACCGAGAATGTGTTGCTGAATTTAAACAAACTTGAATCTCCAAAAACTGAGATAGGATTTTGTAGGCCCTGGCAACATGGTCCCGTAGCAACTGACATATCCATGCTACCTTTCACAAGCTCTGAGATATGACCCCACAAAGATCACTGATTTCATGCTTAAGGGACCTTGAAGGATATTTCAGCATGGAGTCGGCGGCGGTGATCGAACAACTGTGCGAGCTGAATGAGGTTACCACTAGCATTTACCCGGCCATTCAGAGTTGTTGGAATAGGCAAATCGATGCTATGACCGACGGTTGGAAAGATACACAACATTGGCTATTTGAACTGAGGAACACTTTTAGTTCTGACATCGACCGAGAATGTGTTGCCGATTTTAAATGAAGTTGAATCTCCAATAACCGAGACAGGTTTTTGTAGGCCCCAACAACACAGTCTCGTAGCAACTAATGGATCCATGCTACCTCACATGAGCTCCAAGATATGACCCCCCAAAGATTGCTAATTCCATGCTTAAGGGACCTTGAGGGACACTTCAACATGGAGTCATCGGCAGTGATCAAACAACTGTGCATGGCAAATGAGGTTGCCATTAGCGTTTACCTGGCTATTCAGAGATATTGGAATAGACAGTTCGATGCTATGATCAACAGTTGGAAAGATACGCAATGTTGGCCATTTCAGTTGAGGAACACTTTGAGTTCTAACATCGACTGAGAATGTGTTGCCGATTTTAAACAAACTTGAATCTCCAAAAACTGAGAAGGCTTTTGTAGGCCCTAGCAACACGGTCCCATAGCAACTAACGGATCCATGATACCTCGCACGAGCTCTGAGATACGACCCCGCAAAGATCATTGATTTCATGCTTAAGGGACCTTGAGGGACACTTCAACACAGAGTTGTCGGTGGTGATCAAATGACTGTGCATGTTGAACGAGGTTGCCACTAGCGTTTACCTGGCCATTTGGAGCTGTTTGAATAGACGGTTTGATGCTATGATTGACGGTTGAAAAGATATGCAATGTTGGTCATTTCAGCTGAGGAACACTGTGAGTTGTGACATCGACTGAGAATATGTTACCGATTTTAAACAAACTTGAATCTCCAAAAATTGAGATAGGCTTTTGTAGGCCCCAGCAACACAGTCCTGTAGCAACTGACAGATCCATGCTACCTCCCACGAGCTTCGAGATATGACCCCACAAAGATCACTGATTCCATGCTTAAGGGACCTTGAGGGACACTTCAGCACGGAGTTGTTGGCGGTGATCGAATGACTGTGCATGCCAAATGAGGTTGCCACTAGCGTTTACCCGACCATCCGGAGCTATTGGAATAGATGGTTCAATGCTACGAATGATGGTTGGAAAGATACACAACATTGGCCGTTTGAACTAAGGAACACTTTGAGTTCTGACATTGACCGAGAATGTGTTGCCAAATTTAAACGAAGTTGAATCTCTAAAAATAGAGATAGGCTTTTGTAGGCCCCGACACCACTATCTCGTAGCAACTGATGGATTGATTCTACCTCACATGAGCTCCGAGATACAACCCGAAAAAGATCATTGATTTCATGCTTAAGGGACCTTGAGGGACACTTTGACCTCAAGTTGTTGGCGGGGATCGAACGACTATGTGTGGTGAACGAGGTTGCCACTATCATTTACCCAGCCATTCGGAGCTGTTGGAATAGACAGATCAATGCTACGACCGACGGTTGGAAAGATACGCAATGTTGGCTGTTTGAACTAAGGAACACTTTAAGTTCTGACACTGACCGAGAATGTGTTGCCAAATTTAAACGAAGTTGAATCTCAAAAAACTGAGATAGGCTTTTGTAGGCCCCAGCAACATGGTCTGGTAGCAATTGATAGATCCATGCTACCTCACACGAGCTCTGAGATACAACCCCGCAAAGATCACTGATTCCATGGTTAAGGGACCTTGAGGGACACTTCAGCACAGAGTCGTCGGCAGTGATCGAATGACTGTGTGTGGTGAATGAGGTTGCCACTAGCATTTACTTGGCCATTCAGAGCTATTGGAATAGATGGTTCAATGCTACGATTGACGGTTGGAAAGATACGCAATGTTGGCAATTCAGCTGAAGAACATTGTGATTTCTGACATCAACCGAGAATGTGTTGCTGATTTTAAACGAACTTGAATCTCCAAAAATTGAGCTGGGATTTTGTAGGCCCCGACAATAGGATCCCATAGCAACTGATGGATCCATGCTAGCTTGCACGAGCTCTAAGATATGACCCCACAAAGATCACTGATTCCATGCTTAAGGGACCTTGAGGGACACTTTAGCACGAAGTCGTCGGCAGCGATCGAACGACTATGCGTACTGAATGAGGTTGCCACTAGCGTTTACCCAGCCATTCGGAGCTATTGGAATAGATGGTTTGATGCTATGATTGATGGTTGGAAAGATACGCAACGTTGGCCGTTTCAGCTGAGGAACACTGTGAGTTCTGACATCGACCGAGAATGTGTTACCGATTTTAAACGAACTTGAATCTCCAAAAACCAAGACAAGATTTTGTAGGCCCCAACAACACAGTCCTGTAGCAACTAACAAATCCATGCTACCTCACAAGAGCTCTGAGATACGACCCCGCAAAGATCACTGATTCCATGCTTAAGGGACCTTGAGGGACACTTCAGCATGGAGTTGTCGGCGGTGATCAAACGATTGTGCATGCCAAATGAGATTACCACTAGCATTTACCTAGCCATTCAGAGCTGTTGGAACAGATGGTTTGATGCTATGATCGACAGTTGGAAAGATATGCAATGTTGTCTGTTTCAGCTAAGGAACATTGTGAGTTCTGACATCGACCGAGAATGTGTTGCTGATTTTAAACGAACTTGAATCTCCAAAAATTGAGATAGGCTTTTGTAGGCCCCAGCAACACGGTCCCGTAGCAAATGACGGATCCATGCTACCTTGCATGAGCTTCAATATATGACCCCGCAAAGATCACCGATTCCATTCTTAAGGGACCTTTAGGGACACTTCAGCACGGAGTCATCGGTGGCGATCAGATGACTATGCATGCCGAATGAGGTTGCCACTAGTGTTTACCCAACCATTTGGAGTTGCTGGAATAGACAGTTGAATGCTATGATCAATGGTTGGAAAGATATGCAACGTTGGCCATTTCAGTTGAGGAACACTGTGAATTTTGACATCGACCAAGAATGTGTTGCCGATTTTAAATGAACTTGAATCTCCAAAAACTAAGATAGGCTTTTGTAGGCCTTAGCAACATGGTTCCGTAGCAACTAGCAAATCCATGCTACCTCACATGAGCTCTAAGATATGACCCCACAAAGATCACTGATTCCATGCTTAAGGGACCTTGAATGACACTTCAGCATGGAGTCATCGACGGCGATCGGATGACTATGCATGTTGAACGAGGTTGCCACTAGCGTTTACCCGACCATTTGGAGCTATTGGAATAGATAGTTTGATGCTACAATCAATGGTTGGAAAGATATGCAACGTTGGCCGTTTCAGCTGAGGAACACTACGAGTTCTGACATCGACCGAGAATGTGTTGCCAATTTTAAATGAACTTGAATCTCCAAAAATCGAGACAGGCTTTTGTAGGCCCCGGCAACATGGTCTCGTAGCAACTGACGGATCTATGCTACCTCACATGAGCTCTGAGATACAACCCCACAAAGATCACTGATTTCATGCTTAAGGGACCTTAAGGGACACTTTAGCATGGAGTCATCTGCAACGATCAAACGACTGTGCATGGCATGTACTTGCATGAGGACATTATATATTACAAAAATCCCACACAAAAGCAGTTGGCAAGCCACTCAAAAAGTAGTAACTGATAGCAAGTGGGATAATGCAAATTCTTTAATAAACCACTATCTTCTTTACTCAAGCAACATTTGGTTCATCTGCTCGACTGGGGCATGTTTGGGAATAGACAGTCTCCATTTAAACTCAAGTCTCTAGAAGTAGTTATATTTGTCAGTGGAGGAGATACACCCATTGGATCTACAATAACTTCATGCTCACTAGAATTTCCATTTCTCTTTAGTTGGGATACTCTTTCCAAAATTGCATCTACCCTTTTACCAATTTGGGAAATTAATGGGTCTATCTGTGGACCTCGAAGGAGTTGGTCACCTAAATGAGAACCTTGAGATGAAGCAGGAACTTCTCTATGAAAGAGATCAGTACCTTGAGAAGCTCTCCACTTGTTAGCTGAATTAAAACCTTGGACCATAGATGGCTGCCCTTTGTTGTAAATTGAGGAGTGAGACTGTCTTCCCAAAGGTGGCAATGAACTTACATTTCAAGGATAATGCCCAAGTCTCGTAAATGCAAGGTCATTGATGAATAGGCATTTCTAATAGAAATATTTGTGGTGCTAGAATGAAGTGCATGACCAAATTCTTTGCTTGCTAACAAACCAATTTGGGAAATTAATGGGTCTATTTGTGGACCTTGAAGGAGTTGGTCACCTAAATGAGAACCTTGAGATGAAGCAAGAACTTCTCTACGAAAGAGATCAATACCTTGAGAATCTCTCCACTTGTCAGCTGAATTAAAACCTTGGACCATAGATGGCTACCCTTTGTTGTAAAATGAGGAGTGAGAATGCCTTCCCAAAGGTGGCAATGAACTTACATTTCAAGGATAATGCCCAAGTCCCGTAAATGAAAGGCCATTGACGAATAGGCATTTCTAATAGAAATATTTGTGGTGCTAGAATAAAGTGCATGACCAAATTCTTTGCCTGCTAACGAACCAATTTGGGAAATTAATGGGTCTATTTGTGGACCTCGAAGGAGTTGGTCACCTAAACGAGAACCTCGAGATGAAGTAGGAACTTCTCTATGAAAGAGATCAGTACCTTGAGAAGCTCTCCACTTGTCAGCTGAAGTAAAACCTTGGACCATAGATGGCTGCCCTTTGTTGTAAAATGAGGAGTGAGACTGCCTTCCCAAAGGTGGCAATGAACTTACATTTGAAGGATAATGCCCAAGTCCCGTAAATGCAAGGCCATTGACGAATAGGCATTTCTAATAGAAATATTTGTGGTGCTAGAATGAAGTGCATGACCAAATTCTTTGCTTGCTAATGAACCAATTTGAGGCTTCATTTCACATTGCTCTGTGGATAATTCCACAACACTTGTTACTTCTCTATCTGAATTTTTTGTGTCAATGTACATGTGCACTGAAGATCTTCTGTCACTACTTGAGCTACTAGCAGATGGTGAGTACTCATCATCATCATCTAACATAGGCTCACATGCATATCTTACTTCTTTCCTTTGCCGCTTTCCCCTTCCTAGCTCTTCCTCCTTATCTTCAACTTCTATCATGGATCCAAGAAGCTCTTCCCACTCTTTCCCATTAACTGTGGGCTTTGTCTCTTCGTCCTAAGTAATTGGCATACCTTGGATGGCACCAAGATAACCATTTTCTTTTGAAATGTCCTTTTCTCTCACATTAATATCTCTATTAAGAAGATTTTCTATATCTTCCTATGTATATTGAATAGATGTAGCTGGAATCCCATGTTCATCAAGAATATTCCTTGCACCGTTGAGTAATATATCATGCAATTCCTTAATAGTTTCATTCTTAACAGAATTCATAACTAGATTTTCCATAGCCAATTTTCTTCTTGATCATTACAATATTTTCTCCTCAAATGAACATTTTGTAATCAGTTGATATATAATCACAGTTTTCTCTTGGTCAATCCTGTGGGCTCGCAATTGAGCCTGTAGATCCACAAAAGGGTTGAAATTTGGATATGGTGGAAGAGTAGTATTAGGAAGAAGTCATTCACTAACATCTCATCTTTATAACAACTAAATTTGGATTCACTAGAAGCATTAGTTCTATAAAAAAAATAGTAAAAGATACCATATATAATGACTATGTCGACACTCAGCTGCATCATATAATAAGTTAAAATTAGATAATCATAAAACACTTTGTAAAGTACAATGTACATATCATATACAACCACATTAAATGAGTTCAGCATCAAGAGAGAATATTGTTTTTTCAAAGTCTTGTAATTTCTCTATGGCTTGTAGCCAATTGCTTATTCACTTATTTTTTGCTTCCTCAATTAGTTAAAAGTTGTAGGATATTCTTTGGGAAACTTTTCATTTTTTCCTGTAGGATAGAAATATTTCAAGGATAGAAGGAGTTTGATGAGTTTGAAGGGTACATAAGGGTCATGAAATTGGTGCAAGGGTACAACAGTAGATGTTCTATCCATTGGAGGGGGGTATTTTATGCATGAATCCATCATAGGATGGTCAAATGATGGTGAATCAACTTTGGTTTAGTTTCTATGGTGCTGGGAGATGAGACATTGGGTGAGCCCTAGTTTCTAGGGGGTTTTGGGTCTTAAAGAAGATGGTATGAAAGGAGAGAATGAAGTAAAGGATTCTCCAAAGATGAGAAAAGAAAAGAAAGTGATGTTCAAAAGGAGAAGAATAAGAAAAAGAAGAGGAAGAGTGTTAAGGTATAGCTTCATTCGTATTACATATATATATATATATATATATATATATATATATATATATATATATATATATATATATATATATATATATATATATATATAAAATAGTATACAAATGATTATAAAGAAGAGTTGTGATTATATTATTACTATCTTATTATTATTAATATATTGATGAAATATAATAATAATAATAACATAGTAATATATATTAAAGTCACATTGGTATTAATCGAACTACATTCGATAATCTTACAAATGCTAAGTATCGACTATTAAGTCGAATGAATGAATAAATGATGTCATGCTCGGTCGTTATTATAGCCGATTGCACTAATACAAGACACTGTTTGTATTAGTGCTAGTGACTATTGTTAACAGTCGCTAACACTAATACCAAACAATGATTATTGGACGTGATGTTCATTTATGAAAAGGCATGTTGGTTGCTATTTAACCGATCATATGCATATATATACATGCTGTGATCGCAGGGTTTGAGCAATCAATAACAGTGTTCATTGTCTCCTTCACCTGTGGTCACAGCATTATATATACTCAGTACAATATATAAAAGCATCACAATATTGTTATATATCAGAACAGTTACTTAACAGTAATATAATAAATTCCCAAAAATTTGATTTCCTAACATGGTATCAGAGTAGAGTTAAAGGGAATTAAATTTTGAATTATTATTTGATTGGAATACAAAATAAAAATATTACTTAAAAGTAAAGAGTCATCACAAATTATTAAAAATGACCACCGGAATCAAAATGGAAGACAGATTGGAAGGAGCATCAAATTTTCTATCATGGAAAATTAGAATCACCACACTATTGCAAGAACTGGAATTAGAATCATTCATAGAAGTGGAAAAAGAAATGCCTATAGACGAAGTAGAGAAAACAACTTGGAAAAGGAGGAACAATAAAGCCAAGAAATTAATTGTTGATTCAGTTAAAGATTCCATTCTCCCAAGTATAGCAAGATTAACAACAGCATATGAGGTCCTCAAGAAAATTCAAGAATCATATGAAATAAACAATACAAGTCAAATATTAACCTTGAAGGAACAAATATTGTCAATAAAGATGAATAAAGGGGAAACAGTTACATCTTATTTCCTAAGAATTACTGAAATTTGAGATCAACTATTCTCTATTGGTAACAATGTAGAAAACATAGAATTATCTCTAATAGCACTAAGAGGATTACCAACATCTTGGGAGAATTTCATTCAATGTATAAGCACTCATCCACCCTTACCAAAATTTGATCAACTTAAAAATGATTGCACTCAAGAAGAATCAAGACTCATTACCAGAGGACTAGGTTTAAAGAAAGAGGCAGAAACACAAGCTCTCAATACAAAGTCTCACAACAAAAAGAGAAAATCCTTCAAAAGAAAGAGGGGATTCAAAAGAGATTTTTCTAAAATTCAATGTTACAAATGTGATAAATATGGGCACACTCATCGACACTGTCCTGAAAGACAAAAGACTCAAGCCACCATAGCTAAAGCAAAAGAAATTCCACTTTTCTTTACAGCTCTCTCAAGTGAACTAAATTCAAATAATAGAACTTGGATAATTGATAGTGGTGCATCAAGACATATAACCAGATTCAAAAATCAGTTTGAAACACTTGAAAATTATTCAACCGAAGAAGTAACTATTGGGGATAACTCCACTTACCCAGTCAAAGGAATAGGGACATGTACTATCAAGATAAAGAATGGAGTATCCTTACAACTTAAAGATGTTCTATTTGTACCCGAAATCAAAAGAAATTTAGTTTCTATATCAGGATTAGCAGATCAAGGGTTTCATGTCACCTTTAATGAAGACAAAGTTCTACTATGGCCTAAAAATTCAAATATGAAAAATGCCACAATTATAGGGACAAGAGATGGTAGTCTATATAAACTATGTAATGACCAGAAAGCTGCACTAACTCATGAAATTACAAACCACAGTGAATTATGGCATAAGAGGTTGGGACATCTAAGATATAATTCTCTACCTATGATAAACAAAATTACTATAGGTCTTCCACACTTAAAAGCTGATCATTCTGGTATTTGTAAAGGTTGTGCACTAGGGAAGAATATAAAAGGATCCTTCTCTACAAGTGAGCACAAATCTAAAGTAATCTTAGAATTGATCCATATTGACTTGTGTGGACCCATGTCAACACCTTCCTTAACAGGATCACTATACCATATTATCTTTATTGATGACTATTATTGGAAAACCTGGATATACTTTCTTAAGGTTAAAGAATCAAGTGAGGTACTATCTAAATTCAGAGAATTCAAAGCACTAGTAGAAAATCAAACAGACAAGAGAATAAAAGTATTAAGATCAAATAATGGAGGTGAATACAAATCTGACATATTTAAAGAGTGCTGTAATTCTGTTGGGATTAAGAGGGAGTATACTATGTCGTATAATCCTCAACAAAACGGAGTAGCAAAAAGGAAGAATAGATCCATAATTGAAGTAGCAAAAGCCATGATGCTCGATCAAAACCTTCATACTTCTTTTTGGGCAGAAGCTTCAAATACAGTCGTATATATTCAAAATCGGTGTCCACACTCCATACTAGAAAATATAACACCAGAAGAGGCATTCACAGGGATCAAGCCAGATATAAGTCATCTTAGGATATTTGGATGTCCTGTATATATTCATGTACCTAAAGAAAAGATGACTAAACTAGAACGATCAGGTAAGAGAGGTATACTTGTTGGTTATAGTGAAAACACAAAAGGGTATCAAATCTATATTCCAGGACAAAAGTCTGTTGAGATAAGTAGAGATGTAAAATTTGATGAAAATAGCACATTTTAAAACTTTGAAGAGGATAACATCCCAAAGATAGAAGAAGATCTCACAGCTAAAATTGAGAGGGAGGATATGGAAGAACCTGAACTACCCACTAATACATTTGGGGGCATTTTGCGACGGCTATGTGTCGCAATTGCGACGGCTATGTGTCGCAATTGCGACGGCTATGTGTCGCAATAGCAACACCCATAGACGTCGCTGTTTTTTAGTCACAAATTGCGACGTCTATGGGTAGCCGTCGCAATTGCGACACATATCCCGTCGCAATGTGACTAAGATTTGTTAGCGGCATGGGTGTCGCCCCCCCATTGCATGGCTTCGGAGGGCCGTCGCAATCGCGACGGGCCTCCCAAGCAATTGCGACAGGCGCCTGCATCGCATTACGACGGGTTCCCGTCGCAATTGCGACGCCCGTGGGTGGATTAAAATAAATAAATTTATTTAATACATTGCTAATGAACCACATTAATGCTTTTTTCTTTCAACAAATGAGGACAGCCACTGTAAAGACAACATGATAATGTACACTCACTGTAAGGATAGTCACAAATGAGGACATCTCACAGTGACTGTCCCTTGTGTAATTGCCACTTGAATGTATTGCTATTCAGCCACATTAATGCTTTTATTCTTCAACAAATGAGGATAGTCACTCTAAAGACAACATGATAATGTACACTCACAGTGAGTGTACATTATCATGTTGTCTTTACAGTGACTATCCTCATTTGTTGAAGAAGAAAAGCATTAATGTGGCTGAATAGCAATACATTCAAGTGGCAATTACACTAGGGACAGTCACTGTGAGATGTCCTCATTTGTGACTGTCCTTACAGTGAGTGTACATTATCATGTTGTCTTTACAGTGAGTGTACATTATCATGTTGTCTTTACAGTGACTATCCTCATTTGTTGAAGAAGAAAAGCATTAATGTGGCTGAATAGCAATACATTCAAGTGGCAATTACACTAGGGACAGTCACTGTGAGATGTCCTCATTTGTGACTGTCCTTACAGTGAGTGTACATTATCATGTTGTCTTTACAGTGCCAATATATGCATTATTACTTAAACTGAAGAGTACTCTAAATAATATGTCATTGTGGAGTTCTGATTGCTTCCAATTTGATATACGCTTGTTCTACTTATGTATCCAGCATCATGTAAGAAAAGTTGATGCTTTTAAAATAGATTCATTTAGGCATGCATGTTACATACAAGATTCCAAGGCCCAAAATTGATTACTCATTATAATTCATTTACAGAATGATAATCAACCACAACGAGGCATGCGTAGGCGCTGCTTAGATTTTGAGGCATCAGAAGCTCGTAGAAGAAACTTGACCAATGGCTCATGGAATGCAACAAACTTATTGCCTAAAATAGGAGCATTGGTAACCACAGATGATGGTTTTGAAAAGAACACTTCACCATCAATGTCACGTGAGGGAACTGCAATTTCTGATGGCAAGCAACTTGTAGTATATAAGAGAGATGCAGGTACAGATGCTGGGAATACATTGCTAATGAACCACATTAATGCTTTTTTCCTTCAACAAATGAGGACAGTCACTATAAAGACAACATGATAATGTACACTCACTATAAGGATAGTCACAAATGAGGACATCTCACAGTGACTGTCCCTTGTGTAATTGCCACTTGAATGTATTGCTATTCAGCCACATTAATGCTTTTCTTCTTCAACAAATGAGGATAGTCACTCTAAAGACAACATGATAATGTACACGGGCTGTAAGTGTACATTATCATGTTGTCTTTACAGTGACTGTCCTCCTTCAAGTGGCAATTACACAAGGGACAGTCACTGTAAAGGCAACATGATAATGTAGAGAAACGTTGTCATTTGTATTTTCAACAGTGCCGAGAGAGATTCCCTCCGCGAAATCACAGCTACAATTTCTGAGTACGTTGGGTTTATTTTTCTTTTGTCATTATTATGTAATCTGGTATTCAGCTGTTACAGAGCTAAAATACCCAGAAATGAGGACATATCTGTGTTGAATTTATTGTTAGCGGCTTTGGTTATTTAGAAGTTTAATTTTATTTGTTCATCTTTCAAGCACAAACATTTTGTGGACCGTAACATCTTCATTGTTTCGGGTATGCAATGAAACAGCCGTAACTTGCAACTACCTTCACGGTACTTGTGTACATTATCATGTTGTCTTTACAGTGACTGTCCTCGTTCAAGTGGCAATTACACAAGGGATAGTCACTGTGAGATGTCCTCATTTGTGACAAGGACAGTCACACATGAGGACATCTCACAGTGACTATCCCTTGTGTAATTGCCACTTGAATGTATTGCTATTCAACCACATTTATGGGCCCGTTTGGACCACAGCACACAGTAGCATCTACAGAGAAGAATATCCCAGGTGTAACAAGTTGTAAGAATATACCAACAGTTCTAAAAAGTTCCCTAGCACATAGTAGCATCTACAGAGAAGAATA
This sequence comes from Chamaecyparis obtusa, assembly GCA_027943335.1. Lineage (NCBI taxonomy): Eukaryota > Viridiplantae > Streptophyta > Pinopsida > Cupressales > Cupressaceae > Chamaecyparis > Chamaecyparis obtusa. Next base: position 841,028 of record BSBK01004435.1, read on the forward strand.
TACAACATGAGGGCAGCCACTGTAAAGACAACATGATAATGTACACTTATTGTATGTGTACATTATCATGTTGTCTTTACAGTGACTGTCCTCATTCAAGTGGAAATTACACAAGGGACAGTCACTGTGAGATGTCCTCATTTGTGACAAGGACAGTCACACATAAGGACATCTCACAGTGACTATCCCTTGTGTAATTGCCACTTGAATGTATTGCTATTCAACCACATTTATGGGCCCGTTTGGACCACGGCACATAGTAGCATCTACAGAGAAGAATATCCCAGGTGTAACAAGTTGTAAGAATATACCAACAGTTCTAAGAAGTTCCCTAGCACATAGTAGCATCTACAGAGAAGAATATGGGTCAACGAGGTTGACTTCAAAGCCATGCAATCTAATGGTAATAGTAATATCATAATTTGACATACTATCAGAAATACTTCCTAAATAGACTATTCAATCTTATAAGAGATGGATTCATGAGAACTATTATTTATGAAATATGAGTCAATGACTTTAATTAAAAAAATTACACAATCTAATTCTTGTAAAAATATCAAAATTTGACACATTGAAAATACCTTCCAAAAGTATCGTTAATTGATTAATATGAATCACTACTCATGAAATATAATTTTATAAACCTAATCTAAAAACTACACAATAAAAATCTTAATAGCAATATTGTAAGAAACTATTCCCAAAAGCAAGCCTAACAAAATTTGATGAAAATAATTTTTGTTTCACTCAACTTTGACATTCACAACTTCCTCTTTTATTATAATAAGAAAAAAAATGTCTTTTTAGATATACCTCATGAACCATACTCGAATAATCTATCATTTTTCTTCTCAAAAACATATTTGCAGAGCCTGCTTCTTTTACTTGTTTGTACTTTTATCTCTCTGATGGAAAGGGTTCCTTCAGGACACATTTTTCCAAGTTCACTGCTTGAGATATTTGAGGAGGGTTCCCCTACTTGAGTATCCATCCAACCCATATTCGAGTAGTTCTATAATTGCACAGTCTAAATTAATAATACTGACAATTGAATGACGAATGATGATACATAGAATTGATATAAACTAATCCTAAAAACACTAAAACATTATTAATATATTTATATTTCATAAATAAAATTGATATAAAAGATCTGGAAAGATACATTAAAAAATAGAAAAACAGTAATTTATAATAGAAGGAAACTTAAATTGCTATTTAAAAAAAAAACAAGAGTCTTAAATCTTATCATTTTGTTTCATTATCATCCATAAGTACACACCTCTAGCATAATAATTATATTTTACCACCCATAAAATGAAAAAAAGATTTTCACAAGAGAAATTGAAGCTAGATTATAAAAATGAACCATCTTATTGGAAACTGGAACTGTTATCATACCCAAAAGGACTACAAAATTTCACCTTATCATACCCAGATTGTTGCTTTGCCTGGCGGAGGGAAATTTGATCAGTAAAATTGAGACAGAGTATGTTGTCTCCATTGTCATGCTGGATAACAAAACACCAACTTTAATGGGCATGTACTGTCCCTTGTGTAATTGCCACTTGAATGCATTGCTATTTGATGCAGGGGCATCCCTAATGCAAGCCAAAGACACCATGATTGAAGGAAGTTGCCATGAAGCCAAGGAGTCAAATCCTATCAATTGGAACATAAGATTTTCACCTTGGAGCTTTGAAGGATTGACTAGTGAAAGGTCCTTTTGATTGACAAATCAGAGTCTTTTTGAATGACAAATCAGAGTCTTTTTGAATGACAATAAATTAGAATAGGAGTTTTAGATGTTTTCTTGGTTTGTAATAAATATTAAGGATTGATTTTATCTCCTTATAAACATCCACTTGTTGGACACAAGACCCCTTGGTGACTTATAAACCTTGGGCATCTTTTGAGTCCTTGGATGAAATGAGCATAGTAAGTGTTTATTAGGTGTCTTTTAGATGTTGTTAAGAAGTTTGAAGGTCCAAAATAACTTTAATAAGGTTCCTAAAGTTTCACAACACATTTTTAACCTTCTCGGCAAAGTTGTTTGCAAAGTTGTAATGCAACTTTAAAAGTTGCTTAGCAAAGTTGACATTTGTTGGATAAACTGTTCTAACCACCTAGATGGTTGAACCAACGTTTGGAGAGCCTATTTTAGGCTTCAAATGGTCGAAGACAGACAGAGAACCAGTATTGTAATCATTTTTCTTTCATAAAAAATAAAAATAACCCTGTTTTAGTGCATTTCTGGTGAAAAATGAACTCTGTACGGCTGTACGGATGGTGGTTGGATGATAAAATTTGCCTGGAAGTTGTAATAGTGACATCTGATGCTTTGGAAGTTGGTTTGATTGATTCTCTTTGTTTTATATCTAAGTTATTTCAAATTTTCTGTGCATTGTTTACAAACCCTCATTTTCAGGGTTTGACTGATGTAAAGACCTTAACTCACGTTTCAACCATTGGAATTCCTTCTTCCTTGGTGGAATGAGAGTTAAGGATGTATATTTGTATATTCTAAAAGCCCTAACTACTCTGCATCACTATTGAACCACATTAATGCTTTTTTCCTTCAACAAATGAGGACAGTCACTGTAAAGACAACATGATAATGTACACTCACTGTAAGGATAGTCACAAATGAGGAAATCTCAGAGTGATTATCCCTTGTGTAATTGCCGCTTGAATACATTGCTATTGAACCACATTAATGCTTTTTTCCTTCAAGTGGCAATTACACAAGGGACAGTCACTGTGAGATGTCCTCATTTGTGACAAGGACAGTCACACATGAGGACATCTCACAGTGACTGTCCCTTGTGTAATTGCCACTTGAATGTATTGCTATTCAACCACATTTATGGGCCTGTTTGGACCACGACACACAATAGCATCTACAGAGAAGAATATCCCAGGTGTAACAAGTTGTAAGAATATACCAACAGTTCTAAGAAGTTCCCTAGCACATAGTAGCATCTACAGAGAAGAATATACAACATGAGGGCAGCCACTGTAAAGACAACATGATAATGTACACTCATTGTATGTGTACATTATCATGTTGTCTTTACAGTGACTGTCCTCATTCAAGTGGCAATTACAGAAGGGACAGTCATTGTGAGATGTCCTCATTTGTGACAAGGATAGTCACACATGAGGACATCTCACAGTGATCGATTGTCCCTTGTGTAATTGCCACTTGAATGTATTGCTATTGAACCACATTAATGCTTTTCTTCTTCAACAAATGAGGACAGTCACTCTAAAGACAACATGATAATGTACACTCACTGTAAGGACAGTCACAAATGAGGACATCTCACAGTGACTGTCCCTTGTGTGATTGCCACTTGAATGTATTGCTATTCAGCCACATTAATGCTTTTCTTCTTCAACAAATGAGGATAGTCACTCTAAAGACAACATGATAATGTACACTCACTGTAAGTGTACATTATCATGTTGTCTTTACAGTGACTGTCCTCCTTCAAGTGGCAATTACACAAGGGACAGTCACTATAAAGGCAACATGATAATGTAGAGAAACGTTGTCATTTGTATTTTCAACAGTGCCGAGAGAGATTCCCTCCGCGAAATCACAGCTACAATTTCTGAGTATGTTGGGTTTATTTTTCTTTTGTCATTATTATGTAATCTGGTATTCAGCTGTTACAGAGCTAAAATACCCAGAAATGAGGACATATCTGTGTTGAATTTATTGTTAGCGGCTTTGGTTATTTAGAAGTTTAATTTTATTTGTTCATCTTTCAAGCACAAACGTTTTGTGGACCGTAACATCTTCATTGTTTCGGGTATGCAATGAAACAGCCGTAACTTGCAACTACCTTCACGGTACTTGTGTACATTATCATGTTGTCTTTACAGTGACTGTCCTCATTCAAGTGGCAATTACACAATGGGACAGTCACTGTGAGATGTCCTCATTTGTGACAAGGACAGTCACACATGAGGACATCTCACAGTGACTGTCCCTTGTGTAATTGCCAATTGAATGTATTGCTATTCAACCACATTTATGGGCCCGTTTGGACCACAGCACATAGTAGCACCTACAGAGAAGAATATCCCAGGTGTAACAAGTTGTAAGAATATACCAACAGTTCTAAGAAGTTCCCTTGCACATAGTAGCATCTACAGAGAAGAATATACAACATGAGGGCAGCCACTGTAAAGACAACATGATAATGTACACTCATTGTATGTGTACATTATCATGTTGTCTTTACAGTGACTATCCTCATTCAAGTGGAAATTACACAAGGGACAGTCACTGTGAGATGTCCTCATTTGTGACAAGGACAGTCACACATGAGGACATCTCACAGTGACTGTCCCTTGTGTAATTGCCACTTGAATGTATTGCTATTCAACCACATTTATGGGCCTGTTTGGACCACGGCACACAATAGCATCTACAGAGAAGAATATCCCAGGTGTAACAAGTTGTAAGAATATACCAACAGTTCTAAGAAGTTCCCGAGCACATAGTAGCATCTACAGAGAAGAATATACAACATGAGGGCAGCCACTGTAAAGACAACATGATAATGTACACTCATTGTATGTGTACATTATCATGTTGTCTTTACAGTGACTGTCCTCATTCAAGTGGCAATTACAGAAGGGACAGTCATTGTGAGATGTCCTCATTTGTGACAAGGATAGTCACACATGAGGACATCTCACAGTGATCGATTGTCCCTTGTGTAATTGCCACTTGAATGTATTGCTATTGAACCACATTAATGCTTTTCTTCTTCAACAAATGAGGACAGTCACTCTAAAGACAACATGATAATGTACACTCACTGTAAGGACAGTCACAAATGAGGACATCTCACAGTGACTGTCCCTTGTGTGATTTCCACTTGAATGTATTGCTATTCAGCCACATTAATGCTTTTCTTCTTCAACAAATGAGGATAGTCACTCTAAAGACAACATGATAATGTACACTCACTGTAAGTGTACATTATCATGTTGTCTTTACAGTGACTGTCCTCCTTCAAGTGGCAATTACACAAGGGATTTGTGTTTTCATTTGTGTTTTCAACAGCGCCGTAACCCTCCGCGAAATCACATCGGGATATAAGGGCAAAACAAACAAGAACGTTGTCATTTGTATTTTCAACAGCGCCGAGAGAGATAAACAAACTTAAAACTTAGACTTAAGAAAGATGAAGGCAATGCTTCAAAAGGCCGATGCCCTAAATACGGGAAAACACAATACCACCATTAAACGATGCCCTAGTCACCGTATCAATGCTGCCAGCTCCGTACCAGTATGCTGATTGCTCACTTTCATCCTGTGATAAAGGTAACTTCATTAATCATACTTGAAATGGCAGCATACAAACTAAAGCTGATGAACATTTATAAACTAAAAGTTTAAAACTACAGATTAAAAATGTAGTAGTTTCATACGAAAAGAACTTGATGTCTGAAATTTACCATTAGAAGTATCCAAAGGAATACCACAGTACTGTTGAACTTGGAGAATCGGAGATGATCTACACAGCAAGGTTCAACAGCTGTAAGGACTGTTACACCATCTTTAGCATTTGAATACATTTTCTCCTTGGCTTCTGGTGGATCCTCAAAGACCCCCAATGACGTTTTCCCTACAATTATCAATTGTTTGTCAATATGAGATATTAATAAATAAACATTAATCACAATATTAGGCAAACAATGTTCTTGATGTCTGAATCTAAATCACAGAAAGCTCTAATAAAGCAGTTCTCAGTTTCACATTAAACTAAGTTTCAATTTCAAATGGTTATAATAATTTTTGCAAGTTATAAGTAGCTGGTTATAGTATATGACATAAAAAGAAAAAAAATCATTTCTATTCTTTTCTTCTTTTTCTCTTTCAACGAAGCTTTTGCACCACACAAATGCATACCAAGAATTTCTCAAGAGGTTTCAAGACCATTGCATACCAAACTTCTTCTCTGTAGATGCTACTATGTGTCATGGTCCAAACGGGTCCAAATAGACCTAGTGACTCTAGTAGGTCTCCAAAACCTGTTCTGCAGCAATAACTCTTCAATTTGACAAAGGACCTTATGAACTTATATGTTTTTTGAGTACCCTTTTTGATGTTCTAACAATCCTCCAACTCCCAGACCCTGACTCCACTCCAGCATATCAATGTCCTTATTGAGTCCGCAGACCTAATGCATGCCTTTGGGTGTGGGTTCCAAAACAAGGCATTGAAAATGGGTGCATGAAACCAAGATCAGAGTTTGAAGATGTCCACCATGCTCTAAAGATCTAGATTCAACAAGGTTTGAGGTCCTTTACTTGCCGCTACCCTCTGATCTTGCATAATCCATCAACTCCTAGTCAAGAACATTGAGATTCTTGACCTAGGGCTTGCTCTTGAAATTCTCTGGCTTAGTATCCTGTTCCAAAGCTTTTAAAATATGAAAATAAACCCCCTTAACTTGCATTTTACAAAGAACAAAGGATATCCTATGGTTTATTTGCAAGTTAAGGCCATTTGAATGCAATAACCCAAAAAATGAGGGTTTGACAGAACAACAGATAAGAAAAAGGAATAACTTTGATATAAGGTGTCTTGAATCTACCAAATAAACTCTCAAAGCATAAGATATAAATACTCTAACTTCCACACTGGTCTTCCCTCCCTTTCACATCCGTACACTGTACAGTGCTTGAAGGAAATGCACAGAAAAGGCTCTGAAATAGTGGCTCTATCTGACAGAGAGTCCATGCTAGGCTTCATGACTAACCTAGAGCACATTCCTTGTTATGGAGGAAGTTTGAATGGTGAAGAACTTATGGAATGGATAGAGGACCTAGATAACCATTTTGACTACAAGTATCTTATTAATAACCATTTTGACTACAAGTATCTTATGGATAGAGGACCTTGATAACCATTTTGACTCATTTAGTATCTTATTGAGCTTCACTTTGTTTCGAGAATATAGTTTAATATTCTCTACTAAACAGGGCCAACACGGTGAAGGTGGAAGCTCATTTGGCCCCACCCCCCTCCCCCTAACATCACTCTACATTCCCCATTAACATCTAACATTCATTCATTCTTTCAATTATTAATAAAATGTAACATTCAATCAATATCACATGATAACATTCATTAACACATTAGATTCGTTAACACACAACATTCATCAATATGAAAATAAACACATAATTCATGAACATTCATTAGCACATAATTAAATTCATTGAGACATAAAATTCAGTCATTATCAATTAAGGTATTTAGATGACAATCATTTCTTTTTTCTCTTTCTAATTTTTTTTTCTATGTAAGCTCTAAGAGGAGCATCAGTGTTATCATCAATACCCCCCTCATCAGTTGTTTTGTTCTCTGTTCTTGATGATCTCAAATTCCTATGCTGCTGCAAAGGGGGGTCCTCTACAATAACAAATAAAAGAGTTAAATTTAAAATATTTAATTATAATTGTTACAAGTATTTAATTATTTTAAAGAACATAACTGTGGCGCTCTTTAATTACCTGATCTGGCCACATCATTTTGTCTAGACTCAACCTCAACATACTCATGAGCACCGACCCCTCGATCCTCTACAGTTGCTATACAAAATGTTACATTAATCCAAACACCAATTGTAATTACATATAAAAATTTTAATAGCAAATGTATACCTCCACCACTAGGATGCACATCATGCGAACCTTCATTATGCATAGATTGTGTAGAAGGATTGTCAGGCTGCATTCCAATATCCTACACATTGTTATCATTGCTTTCTTAAAACAGATATACTCACTTTATATTAGAACTTAACATCAAATAGACTAATTGGTAAAGTATTCAATTTGAAATAAATTTCATTTAGCTTATTTACCTGTGGCTCAGATGCATCATTATTTGAACCTTGCACACTGATTTCAGCTCGTAGCCGTTCAGCCACGGCTCTATAGCCTTGTTGGAAGCCAATTCTCTTGTCCTCTTCTGTGAGGCATCTATTGAACTCTGACCCCTACATTTTTTCTTGGTATGGTGAATTTTACTTGCATTGTTTGATCAAAAAAAATTTCCTTGCAATATATAAAAAAATTGATACAAGTTTTCATTTACTAATACTTACAACTCGTGCTTGAAGTTTGGAAAAACCACCAGAGCCGAGCTTGTGTGTCCCGTGCTTTTCTAATCTTGCCTTTGTTGCCTTTGATGTGTCAGGCAATCTATGAAAAGTTTTAAATATGTTAGAGACCAGTACAGGAAAAATTTAGAGGTTAATTAGTACATAATTACATTCTCAAAAGTATCACATACCTTGCTCTACTCTCTACTGGCGTAATTCCTTTTTTCATGTCGGCTTTATACTTTCCATCCAAAATCAAACCCTGCCACTCAGCTTCAAGAACACAGGGCGAGCGCTCGTGCCTTGGGTTAACCTCTAAATATTTCCTGTACTGGTCCCTAATATACTTCAAACATAAACCAGCTCTTTCAAGGAGCTTGTTTCTCTCGAATGCACGAGATCCAAAAAGCTGGGTCATACTATGTACAAGATCATCCTTCAACTTTTTATCTTGGTTATTCCACCTTTTAAGTAAAAAAAAATATGTTAGACTCATAAATGAAGAGAAGCTACCTTTAATATAGTTCAAGAAATTGATGAAAAGGAAAACTATTCTAGCAATGATATGAAATCAAAATAGTGGTTTGGGGTTTTAGTTAGGATATGATGTTCCACCATGTACGTATGGTGGGCCCGAATATCCGCAAACACTCGTCACCAAGTTTTCGCCAAAAAATATCATTCCCTACAAAATAATCATGGGATCATTAGTCGATGAAGAGTGATCAAAAACTAAATTACTATTATATCACTATAGAATAATAATAACTTTAAAGTACTTGAAAGTTTGGCTACTTTTAAGGGAATGCCTTCATCGTCGCTGATGATCAATACGCAATCCTTCACTGTTCCCGTACTAGGAACACGGGAACATCCAGGAAATGATGTTGCATCGGGACTTGTTGCATCTCCTATTGCAAAAAATGAAAACCATTATCAAATGCCTCCAAGAAATAATACTTCAAGGGAAATAAATTGGTGCAGAGCACCCATGGCACAAACACAATCAAGGGATCTACATCGTAAACACATAACACTTAAACACATAACAAAAGAGAGAAAAAGAGGGATTTGTGTACCAGTAGATGGTGCAATAGTTGGTGCATTTAGGCTGTGTGTTGTTGACATGGCAGTCGGCAAGACATTTGTGGCTGTCCTGGATGGAGGCAGCATTGTCATATCATCATGGAAAGGAGCTGAAGAATAAAATTGTTAGAGCATGCATAAATATAGAACGCGTGGACTAGCATGGACAAGATTGTTAGAGCATTAAAAAAAAAGATTGTTCGAGCATGTATTGTCAATGATTATGATCATTCCTATATATATTCAGTGGAAAACACAAGTGGGGAATGGAACATGTGATCTACCTGAACCACTTGCAATACCGGCCTCATCATGGGAATGGGGTTCAAAATTACGCAAATAACTCTGTAAAGACAATGCATCCATATTTTAATTAATGTCATAAAAGAGCATAACATAAAAACCATTATTGAACTCTTGTAATAATTAAAAATTTCATTAATACTTACTTTAAAGTTTTCAGAAGTGCGCAACAACTCAGCTGCCCTGTCTTTTATTTCCTGAGTCTGAGGATGTATGGATACCAAACGTAGAAGTTCTTTCCCAATTTTCTTTAGCAGCTTTTTAATGGAACCGATCGGGTCATCGGTCTCTGCTAAATCAATAAAAAAAGGGTCCACAAGGGGGGACTCCTGAGGGACTACAGGTTGCTTTCCCTCTCTCCGACCACCGGCCCTCTGTGACAACAATAGTATTAGTATTATCAAAATTACTCCAAAATAATGAAGAAAATAACATTAAAAAAAATAACATTTTGCTTCTATCTAGTTTGCACAATTACAATGAGTTTTACCTGCTCATGTGTAGATGAGCTAGGAATATCGTCACCATCACCTTCAGGCGGTTGCTCCATATTGTGCCCTTGTGTCAAAGATCAAGTATAAAAATGTTAGCCAAAAATTTAATAACTAAATGGTATGTTGGAGTCATTGATTAGAAGTTGGTTTAATAGTATGTACCACCCCCATGATAGTAGCCTCGTTTGTATCTATGCGGTTCAAATTGTAATCAATAAGCAGCTCTTCCCCTGCACGTATTGATTTTATCGCACAGATGAATACACGATTTCCCTCGCGCGCCTCAAATATGCAATTAGGTTGCTTTATAGTTGACCCAGGTCATGTACTATTTATAAAACCCGCAATATTCCCTGTTGCTTTTGGCCTTCCATCAATGTATATAGCCACACTTTTACTTTGATTATTGTCTTGCTGTTGTATATAATTTGCCGAGAGTGCATACCTACGCATACTTTTTTTATATTGAACAATATGCATCCAACTTTTGTAATCGTAACATGGTCCAACATACTCCATCAATTCAGAAACTTTGTTGTAAGACACCTTTATGCCATCCATAGAAAATAGGCCCAAACCATGTAATGATGATGGTGCTATGCGATATATCCTCTCATTAACACAAAAATCAGTGTTTATTGGAGGAAGTTCCTTGGGTAGCCAATGTTTCTGTAGATGTTGGTACCTCAAGGGCACCTCGATGTTGCCTTTCGTCTCATCATCATAAGAACATGACCCCCCTTGAGCAAGGAAAAATTTCATGTGTTTATTGAATTTCCTTCTAGTCCTTTGACCTCTAGTTAATCTCCCTATTCTAGATAAATTGCATGTCTCACTTTCCTCTTCTATTCCTATATTTCCCTCACTCGAGAAAGACACTTTTGACAAATACCTATTTGCTGGTACTTGCAAATGGGAGAGATCTTAGAAGACATCAATCTTACTATTGATAAGTGTATTAAATAGACTTTCTATAAGGTGTATTGACTTATACCTGTCGATCCATGAGACTGTGCGGGATGCTCTTGAAAGGGGTTCAATTTCCTGCAAATGTAATTCAATTATCGTGAGCATAATCACATCATAATCATAATCACATCCATCATAAGCATCACATAAAAATTAAAAATATTAAAACGTACACATTATAACACTTAAATCAGGCTCACATTAATATGTGTTTTAAATAGTTTTATTTAATTAATTTAGATTAATAGTTAATTTAGATTAGCAGTATTCTATTTGTAGTTGAAACTTGTAGCTTTTAAATAGATAATGAATAAACTATGTAACCATTTAAGACAAATATATTTCTATCAAGAAATGAATATTAAATACATTAAGGATTGATGGCATACCTTTAAATTTCATCATCATCATCCTCATCATCATCATCATCATCATCATCATCCTCGTCATCGTCGTCATCATCATCATCCTCGTCGTCATCATTGTCGTCGTTGTCGTCATCATCAACATCATCATCATCAACATCAACATCATCTTCATCATCATCATCAGTAGCAGCATCATCGTCATCATCTTCTTCTTCTTCTTCATGAAAATTTGTCTTAGGAACATCATCCAATAATTGTCGATCATGATCATCATCTACATCATCTTCTACTTCTTCGGTATCTTCTTCTTCCATCGCATTATACTTTATCTGCCTTCCTCTCGGTTCATGTCTAACAACAAATGACCAACCCGGTTTATGTGAAACCTCTGAGTAAAATACCTGCTCACATTGGCTTGGAAGAACATAGGGCTCATCCCCAACTGGCTCAAACGACCTTGTATTAACCATTGTAAATCCATTATCATGTTCAATAACAGTTCTATTAGGATCATTTGGATTAAGTCGTAGCCTGTACCATTTGACAACGAAGAGTACTAATTTGAAAGAACTAAAGTCGCACTCAAGTATATCATCCAAAATGCCATAGTATTGATTTTTAGACTCTTGAGGATCTAAGTCATTTTTAGATGAAATATTAGTCACTTGAAAGACTGCAGTTATTTCAGAATCACAAGTTTTGTTCGTGTCATCCAACACTTTGACGCGAAATTTTTGACCATTACAGAACATACCCTTGTGGTGTTTAACCTGCAATAATATGTGAAACATGTCAAAATTATTATATCGTGAGTTGATAAACATACGGGTGATTAATAATTTTGTACGTACCTGGAAATCTCTTAAACCATATGCTAAATCTATTTCCCTTTGCGTAACATTAGAATCTCCATTACGATGAGCTTCTTTAACCAACGAAGATACACCTTCTCATGTTAATGTGTGACCAGAATGTTGACATCGTTCAATCCATACCATCATCCAATCAAGATTGTTTGCAATATACAAATGTAGTGCATCCCACTCTCGAGCAACTGTACAAAAAAAAAATAGATGACTTACAACCGATTTATTTTGAAGATTAAGAAATAATTTATTACAATAACATCTTATAATTTATTACCTGTCACTTTCCTCAATCTACCTTTCCCCATCAAGTACTCCCCTTTGAATTTTTTAAAAGGGTCGAGATCCCAAATGCGATCTACATGGATATTTGAAGCAAACTTAGGAAGATATTCAGTAATGTACACCATAGTCTGGTATACCATGTATCCCTCTACCATAGAACCCTCAGGATAGGCTCTTTGTCGAACCAAAGCCTTCAAAGATTTCAAGTGCCTCTCAACCATCCACATTGACCTAGTGTGTGCAGGTCCACACAATTCAATCTCCTCAACTTGGTGTATGAGGTAGTGTTCTTGTGCATTGAAAAAAGTTGAAGGTAGACACTTTTGCATTTCACACAATAAATGAGGAATTCTTCTCTTCCAATAGTTTATATCTTCTTTATGGATTTCTTTAGATGGCAACCACCTACATTAAGAGATTCAAGTCACAAAAAATATATAAATACGAGACTTTACAAAATAATATACAATAGATTACATAGCAAGAAAAACAAATCGCGAATATAATAAATATATACAACAAATTGAACAGATATTACTGCTTACCTCATGTATTTTCCAAGATCATATATCACTTGTTTGATGTTATTGTTGAAGTGCTCTGGGAGAGATAGAGGTAGCACGTACTGCAGTAATTATAAACCAATCATTTCATTATTTTCTAACATAACGTAATGAATAGTACACGTAGTTTATGAATATATTGTAAATACAGAAGAACATAACTTACCTTGATGAAAGTATGCCAATCATGCGTTTTGAGCCCTGGCCCAAATTCACTTTTCTTTGATATGAGATTGCTTATGTTCCCAGCAAATCCTGTGGGAAATCAAATTTTTCGTATGACTTCTTTTATGGAATCACTTTGCTGCTCCGTTAATAACCAAGGAAGGGCACTTATATTAATCTGATCTCTATTGCTATTTGAGTGAATGGAATTCTTCAGTGCATGATTGGATTCATGAATGTCATTACAAATTTTGACAATTTTTTCTTTGTCACGCCTTCCATCCAGTATTTTTCACAATGTCTCTGTTATATTCTTTCCAACATGCATAAGATCAAACAAATGCACAATTTGTAGGTCCTCGTAGTAGGGCAACCTACTAAATTGTCTGGGATAGCTTTTTAGTCCCTTTGGAAGGTTGTCAGTAGTGCCTTGACGACCTTCACGATCATCAATTACATAATTAGTAAACAAAAATCACAATAGAAATATATAAATTACAAACATAAACCATTAAGTGGAACGACATTACCTCGACGATTAATTCTATTATATTCCAACTTCCATAGGCGAGGTGTCATTCTTCGTGGCTTGATTTAGTCTCTTCTTTCCCATTGAAAAGATGTTTTTCCATACTTCGATACTTATGATTCCTGTGGAGGAAGTGTCTGTACTCATCAAACACATGCTTTCCTAAACTTTTTGAATGACGAGATTTCATCTTTGGACCACAAACTGGACATGCAAATTTTCCCTTTGTTTGAAGACCTACAAGATAATGATATAATTGGATTATTAAATATGTTGATTTTTATAATTAGAATTATCATGCGCAACTTGAATTCACTATAACATACCACAAAAATGTGTTATCCCTGGGGCATCATGTATTGTCCATACAAGTATTGCATGAAATTGAAATTGTCTTTGTCCTATTGGTCTAGACACGTCATACATAGTGACACCGTTCCATAACTCCACCAACTCATCAATAAGAGGCTCAATATATACATTCATATCTTTAACTTGATATTTACCTACTTGAATGAACAGTAACATTACATAATTATTGTGACCATTTTACTGTAAGATTTGTAAGTACATGTAAATTAATAACTATCAAATGATAAAATACCTAGAACAATCATTGCCAACATAATGTGCTCCCTCTTTATTGACATCCACGGAGGAATGTTATTGTTGATAACAAAAACAGGCCACACCGAGCAAACAGATCTCATCTCTCCAAATGGATTGACACCATCCGCTGCCAATGAAAGCCTGAGATTACGAGGTTCTTCTTTGAAGTGTTGCCACTTTTCCTCTATGTGCATAAATGCCGAACCATCCGCAGGGATTCGAATAATGTCATCTCGACTTCTATTGCGTGCATGGTAATCCATAAATTGTGCCAAGCTAGTACACCTGAATAATTGTCGCATCCGTGGAATAATGGGGATGTAACGAAGAACCTTGTGAGGCACATTTTTTGTCATTCGATCTGTTCGATATCTACTCGTATGACATACAGGGCATTGTGTTGCAAATTCATGTTCTTTATAATATATAATATGATCATTGGGACAAGCATGTATTGCTTGATACTCCATTCCAATATCTTTCATAATAGCAGATAATTCTCGATATGAGCGAGGTAGAATATTTGATGGTGGTAACAAAAACTTGCCTATCAATCTACAGCAAAAAATATAAGTTGTTAATATAAACAATATTAGTAGTACATTATTCACCCTTTGTTAACTATAAAGACATATATGACATACCTTAACATACGTGACATTGTTATGTTGGATAAATCATTCATAACCTTCAAGTTCAACAACAACAATACAGTAGAGAGAAGAGTTGTTTGGGAGTCTTTGTATAGGGGCTCGTATGCCTTCTCAAGTAGAGGTACATCGAGGCTATCATCATCATCATGATCAGATCCGCTTGGACTAAATGTGTCATGGATCAATGTATTTATACCATCATCTTCAATTGTGTTTTCTGGCGCATGATCATCATCTTCCATGGGATCATTATCTTCACCTTGGATATTCGCACCCCCATGTTCCTCCATATCATGTACTTCCCTGGGGAGATCAACCTATATAAAATTGATTAACATAAATAAACCATGATCTTCAACTCATCATCAAGTGATTTCATATGTATATAAATTGTTAAAATGATATAATGAACAACTTACCAGTGGATGATAGTCATGCCCCCCTTCAATGTGACCATTCTCCCTACAATGTCTCTTAACTGTTTTGATTAGCAGTCTTCTACGGTTTAAGCCCTTACAAATTTTGCAGGGACAATAACATTTTCCATCATCTTTTCTTTTCAAGTTAGACCACAATCTAGCGATTGTCTCCCTATTTTGTTCTTCACTTATATTATCTGACATGATCGTTCTTCGCAGGAAGCAAAAATTGGGCTATGAAAACTTCGGTCTACAACTTTCAGTGACTAAGCAAAATTGTCAAAAGTACACAAATCTTCTTAGACCTAGTTAAATCCTTTAATATTTTAAAAGTCTAGTTAAAATATACATTAGATTAAAAAATATACAATTTTCATGCCTGAGCGCGCGGCTACGACTAGTGCAATGGTCTTCTTGCTTAGCTCTAGAAGCTCTCTAGCAATCAAAACATATGAGCTACAAGGCCTAACAGCAATTTCAAAACATATAAGCTACAAGGCAAGACATATTACATGACATGGCAAAAGGATTAAAATATACATTAGATTAAAATATATACAATTTTCAAACCTGAGCGCGCGGCTATAACTCGTGCAATGGTCTTCTTGCTTAGCTCTAGAAGCTCTCCAGCAATCAAAACATATAAGCTATTAGAATTCATTAACTTTCTGTAATTGGAAAACTCTATTTGATATTAGACCGTAAACTACTACTATTCTCTCCATAAGAACTAAGTACAAAATTCTTTCAAGTTCACATCCATGATTCCCTTTAGATTAAAATATACAGCAAAAATAAGCTAAAAGTCTAGTTAAAATATACATTAGATTAAAAAATATACAATTTTCAAACCTGAGCGCGCGGCTATAACTCGTGCAATGGTCTTCTTGCTTAGCTTTAGAAGCTCTCCAGCAATCAAAACATATAAGCTACAAGGCCTAATAGCAATTTCAAAACAAAGGTCATCAAAAGAACCAAAAACAATGTGTGCAAACAATACCTTGTGAAGTGGTATAGACAATTAGAAGATGCTACTATGTGCTAGGGAACTTCTTAGAACTGTTGGTATATTCTTACAACTTGTTACACCTGGGATATTCTTCTCTGTAGATGCTACTGTGTGCCGTGGTCCAAGCGGGCCCATAAATGTGGTTGAATAGCAATACATTCAAGTGGCAATTACACAAGGGACAGTCACTGTGAGATATCCTCATGTGTGACTATCCTTGTCACAAATGAGGACATCTCACAGTGACTGTCCCTTGTGTAATTGCCACTTGAATGAGGTCAGTCACTGTAAAGACAACATGATAATGTACACATACAATGAGTGTACATTATCATGTTGTCTTTACAGTGGCTGCCCTCATGTTGTATATTCTTCTCTGTAGATGCTACTACGTGCTAGGGAACTTCTTAGAACTGTTGGTATATTCTTACAACTTGTTACACCTGGGATATTCTTCTCTGTAGATGCTACTGTGTGTCGTGGTCCAAACGGGCCCATAAATGTGGTTGAATAGCAATACATTCAAGTGGCAATTACACAAGGGACAGTCACTGTGAGATGTCCTCATGTGTGACTGTCCTTGTCACAAATGAGGACATCTCACAGTGACTGTCCCTTGTGTAATTAAGTATTGTGGGGAAGCATTCTAAATAACCAAAGCCGCTAACAATAAATTCAACACAGATATGTCCTCATTTCTGGGTATTTTAGCTCTCTAACAGCTGAATACCAGATTAAATAATAATGACAAAAGAAAAATAAACCCAACGTACTCAGAAATTGTAGCTGTGATTTTGCGGAGGGAATCTCTCTCGGCGCTGTTGAAAACACAAATGACAACCCGCTTGATTTCGCGGAGGGAATCTCTCTCGGTGCTGTTCAAAACACAAATGACAACCCGCTTTGTTCAAAACACAAATGATAACCCGCTTGATTTCGCGGAGGGAATCTCTCTCGGCGCTGTTGAAAACACAAATGACAACGTTCCTTTTTTTTTTTGCACTTATATCCCGACCAACATAAGGTCCATTTGTAATACAACATGATAATGTACACTTACAGTGAGTGTACATTATCATGTTGTCCTTAGAGTGACTATCCTCATTTGTTGAAGAAGAAAAGCATTAATGTGGCTGAATAGCAATACATTCAAGTGGCAATTACACAAGGGACAGTCACTATGAGATGTCCTCATTTGTGACTGTCCTTACAGTGAGTGTACATTATCATGGTGTCTTTAGAGTGACTGTCCTCATTTGTTGAAGAAGAAAAGCATTAATGTGGTTCAATAGCAATACATTCAAGTGGCAATTACACAAGGGACAATCACTATGAGATGTCCTCATGTGTGACTGTCCTTGTCACAAATGAGGACATCTCACAATGACTGTCCCTTGTGTAATTCAAGTGGCAATTACACAAGGGACAGTCACTGTGAGATGTCCTCATTTGTGACTGTCCTTACAATGAGTGTACATTATCATGTTGTCTTTAGAGTGACTGTCCTCATTTGTTGAAGAAGAAAAGCATTAATGTGGTTCAATAGCAATACATTCAAGTGGCAATTACACAAGGGACAATGTCATGAGCCGTGACATATTGAACTTAGTATAATAATAAAATGATTAGATGATATATAATAATCTATTATTAACGGTATATAACAATAATATATAATTATTATCAAAAGATAATAATAATATATAGTTAGCATAATAAGTAATATGTTAATTAAATAATATTAAAATATTAATAAATAATATAATTATGATTATAATTATAATATAAATTAATAATAAATAATTATTAATAAATTATATATATTATATTATAATAATATATTAAGTAATAATATTAAATCAATTATTGATATAATAATTTTAATATATAAATAATATTAATAAACCTCTCAATATAAAACAATATATTATCACTATAATAATATTTATTATAATATTATTAATATTACTAACATCATTAATTATAATATTTAATAATAACAATAACATTAATAATAATAATAATAATAATAACGTTTAAAGCAATATCGAATATCTGTAATCGATATACATCTACATTAAACATCTGCATTATCTATCACGATGAGGAATGAAGAAGTGATACAACAATCACTAGTCATTACACATCGATACCATGAGAGGATGATTAATGAACCAAATACTATGAAGTCAAGATCAACATGATATGAATAAGGGATAGGTCGCTATGTGTTTCAGAAGATGTATTGATAAGCAAGAAGGATAACCATTCATATATTATAAATAATCATTAATTGCACAAGTTTGGACAATGACATATCCGATAAAGCAATATCAAACATGAAGACCCACTAGCAAATATGTACCATCACTTCCTATGTTATCATGACAATAACATAAACTAGATTGAATTCTACTATCTATATCAATAGACACCACATAGGAGGATATCGACTAAAGGATTGAAAGATTATCGATTGTCTAAGATAAACCACATCTTGTAGAAACACAAAAGCATCAGTGATTATATCACAAGCTATTGATGAATGAGGCATCAGTCATGGATAATAAGTACAATGTATCCTTAAGTATTAACAGGAATGGAAGTCAATTTTAAGATCAAACTCCATTACCAGCAATCAACCAATAAATGGACAATTATCAGAAAATGATATCGACTTATATCAGAGTAGAAAGATTGGATATAATCATAACAATATGGGATAAGGCAAGAGTTAATATCGATTGACTAAATACTAATGATAGTTAGACCAAACTAATACAAACACAATGGATGTTAACTACTGGTTGCACTACCAATTAGGGAAGATTACCTTCATAAAAAGATTTGATATTGAGTCAATCTGGGAGTTATCTATGATCAGAAAATAATGAAATAATATTATGTGAACTGTCGGATTATGGAAAGGTGTGATTAACAAAGGGACATGGAGGAAGAAACAAGACACGTCTCATTCATAGCATCTCTTCATTTGTTAAAGACAATATAAGAATGCATTCTCGTCAGTCACTCAAGGCATCATTAGAACTTTATTTACTTATCCATATTTGGATATACTCAATAGAGCATCTGCCTTTGGCAGTTTGGTTTCAAGTTTATCATTGCAGATCAGAGACAACACCATGATTGCACAGATAGAAAGGATAGTCAGAAACAGCATCAATATTTGAAGTTGCAAGCATATAATTCAGAATCTGAAATAGCAACATATCACTCATAGCGATATTACACATTTGCATAATTACATCATCATATCAGACACAGCAAATACATTGCTATAAGCAATACTTATTGATTGTATATCGATATTGTTTATATCAGACATACCATCATTATACTATCACTATAAGTGATAGGAAACATCATATTCATAGCATATTTCATATCATTATATCCGACAGTGCTATTAAACATATTGGTATCAATATCATCTTGCACACATATTGTGATTGAATTTGAAATAGCGGTTGATATCTTAAGTAACCTCCATTACTTAGTTTAATTGTAAGTATCTGATAGAGTAAGTCTGAGAAGTGGAGTAATTGTTCCTGTTTTCCAAGTTAGCCAAAAAGGGGACATTACAGACAATCACTGTGAGATGTCCTCATGTGTGACTGTCCTTGTCACAAATGAGGACATCTCACAATGACTGTCCCTTGTGTAATTCAAGCGGCAATTACACAAGGGACAGTCACTGTGAGATGTCCTCATTTGTGACTGTCCTTACAGTGAGTGTACATTATCATGTTGTCTTTAGAGTGACTGTCCTCATTTGTTGAAGAAGAAAAGCATTAATGTGGTTCAATAGCAATACATTCAAGTGACAATTACACAAGGGACAATCACTGTGAGATGTCCTCATGTGTGACTATCCTTGTCACAAATGAGGACATCTCACAATGACTGTCCCTTATGTAATTCAAGCGGAAATTACACAAGGGACAGTCACTGTGAGATGTCCTCATTTGTGACTGTCCTTACAGTGAGTGTACATTATCATGTTGTCTTTAGAGTGACTGTCCTCATTTGTTGAAGAAGAAAAGCATTAATGTGGTTCAATAGCAATACATTCAAGTGGCAATTACACAAGGGACAATCACTGTGAGATGTCCTCATGTGTGACTGTCCTTGTCACAAATGAGGACATCTCACAATGACTGTCCCTTGTGTAATTCAAGCAGCAATTACACAAGGGACAGTCACTGTGAGATGTCCTCATTTGTGACTATCCTTACAGTGAGTGTACATTATCATGTTGTCTTTAGAGTGACTGTCCTCATTTGTTGAAGAAGAAAAGCATTAATGTGGTTCAATAGCAATACATTCAAGCGGCAATTACACAAGGGACAGTCATTGTGAGATGTCCTCATTTGTGACTGTCCTTACAGTGAGTGTACATTATCATGTTGTCTTTAGAGTGACTGTCCTCATTTGTTGAAGAAGAAAAGCATTAATGTGGTTCAATAGCAATACATTCAAGTGGAAATTACACAAGGGACAATCGATCACTATGAGATGTCTTCATGTGTGACCTTTGTGAAGGCAAGTGCCAATTTGTACCCAAGTTACCAATATTATGGCAAAAGTGGGAATGAAGCATTTAGGGGTCAAATTGGGCAAAGAAGTGTAGAAGTGGCCTATGTGAGGTCTAAATAGCCTAACTAAGTCATGGTTAGGGTCTTATGGTGTTTGAACAATAAGTTTTGAACCAAAATCCCAAAGGTTGTAACAAGTTGTCAATGTTGTCATTCACAACATTGACAACATTTGTGCAAGGGAGCATTTTCGAGTAAGATGGTTATGTAACTATATGAAACCATTGAATTAGGCATCAGATCAACTATAAGAGGCCTCCATCGATCTGTGCAAAAGGTTGGGGGGAAAAACATTTGGAATTAAGAAGATTTGTAGAGTAACACGGTTTTAGTGAATTCTTGAGTTTTTTTGTTTCTTTGTTTTCAGTTGATTAATGGATTAGATAGCTCGCAGTGTCTATTGGAAAAGTTAGTACAAGTTGTTTTTTTATTCTGTGTTGTGTTTTTTTTGAGTTTTGAAGCATTCCAACTAGTTTGTTAATTCTTTTGTTAAGTACCCTATCATTGGTTTGAACCAGGCAGGTTGAACAAATGGAGTCTTAGCTCATCATTCCATTGTCAATTTTGTACGGGCTCTTGGAATGGGTGAGGAGACTCCATGTACTATATGTTTGGAAGGAGGGGCCTTGGGAAGCTCATTTTCTATGTTTACAATGATGTCCTAGGTGAGTCAGTTGAGCACAGTTAGGGATGACAAATCATTACAAGAAGATTACAACAAGTTGAATGCATTGGTTGCTTCAACTAAAATCTCATGGAGAGGTAGACACACATCTAAAGAAGCCCCAAGTCAAATTAGAAGATTGGGTGAGTTTCTTTGGCTGCTAAGAAAACAAACTCTTAGTCAGACTGTCCAAGTTGTGTCAAATACTTGTTTTCAGGCATGGCTGTAGCAGTTGGTGTACAAAAAATCTAGGAGGAGAAGACCTTAGATATCTTGGAGTTCTCAATAAAGGGCATCTGAATCCTAAGCCCTTTAGGTGGCTTAATATAAACAAAAAGGCTTGACAAAGGCCTAATTGCTAGCAACCTATTTTTGGGTGCAATTGGCATGGTTTGATGAACCGGATTGAAGTACTGATGAAAAGTATAGGTGAAGGAGTAATATTGAAACCAATAGAGGTCCTAGTGGCCAGCCTCTCCATGGAGTAAAGTTCTAGTTGAATGTGTTTCAATTTGTGAAGACAAGACTAGGAGTGTCCTAGTAGCTAGATTGGTATTGAGCAGAGTTCGTTGTATTTCTTGTTGGTGTGCACTAGTTGAAGGAGTGGGATCTTGGGTAGAGATACCTAAAGAGTGTAGGGATAGTTAAGTACCCTATCAAGTCAAAACATTGGCCTAAAGAGACCCTAGTGAAGGATAGGGAGTGAGCAAGACAAAGTGTTACATCAATTAACAAGATCATTTTTTGGTAATTGTGTACATTATCATGTTGTCTTTACAGTGATTGTCCTCATTTGTTGAAGAAGAAAAGCATTAATGTGGTTCAATAGCAATACATTCAAGTGGAAATTACACAAGGGAATATCACTATGAGATGTCCTAAGTGTGACTGTCCTTGTCACAAATGAGGACATCTCACAGTGACTGTCCCTTGTGTAATTGCCACTTGAATGAGGACAGTCACTGTAAAGACAACATGATAATGTACACAAGTACCGTGAAGGTAGTCGCAAGTTAGGGCTGTTTCATTGCATACCCGAAACAATGAAGACATTACAGTCCACAAAACGTTTGTGCTTGAAAGATGAACAAATAAAATTAAACTTCTAAATAACCAAAGCCGCTAACAATAAATTCAACACATATATGTCCTCATTTCTGGGTATTTTAGCTCTCTAACAGCTGAATACCAGATTACATAATAATGACAAAAGAAAAATAAACCCAACGTACTCAGAAATTGTAGTTGTGATTTCGCGGAGGGAATCTCTCTCGGCGCTGTTGAAAACACAAATGACAACGTTCTTGTTTTTTTTGCCCTTATATCCCGATGTGATTTCGCGGAGGGTTACGGTGCTGTTGAAAACACAAATGACAACGTTCCTTTTTTTTTTTGCCCTTATATCCTGACAACATCACAATTGCAAGTTAGGGTTGTTTCACTGCATACCCGAAACAATGAAGACGTTACGGTCCACAAAACGTTTGTGCTTGAAAGATGAACAAATAAAATTAAACTTCTAAATAACCAAAGCCGCTAACAATAAATTCAACATAGATATGTCCTCATTTCTGGGTATTTTAGCTCTCTAACAGCTGAATACCAGATTACATAATAATGAAAAAAGAAAAATAAACCCAACGTACTCAGAAATTGTAGCTGTGATTTCGCGGAGGGTTACGACACTGTTGAAAACACAAATGACAACGTTCTTGTTTTTTTTGCCCTTATATCCCGATGTGATTTCGCGGAGGGTTACGACGCTATTGAAAACACAAATGACAACGTTCTTATTTTTTTTGCCCTTATATCCTGATGTGATTTCACGGAGGGTTACGGCGCTATTGAAAACACAAATGACAACATTCCTTTTTAATTTTGCGCTTATATCCCGACAACGTCGCAATTGCGACAGTGCCAAATGTATTGTCGTCGCAAATTGCGACGGTGTCGGGCTATATTTGAAAAAAAAAAGCCAAAACCGCATGACATTTGCCTGCCGTCGCAATTTCACCCCAAATGTATTAGTGACCAGTCATTGAAAATGAAAACACTAATGTAATCAATGATAAGAAAAGGCCATTATGGGCAAGGAAAATGATTAAAGAAAATAATGTAGAACCAAATAAAATATCTCATGAAAATAAAAGGACAAGAACTCAGAAATGTTATGCAGCCCTTATAACAAAAATCAATAACTCAGAACCATCAAATCCTAAGGAGGCATTATCTAATCAAGTGTGGAGAGAGGCAATGATTGAAGAATATCAATCTATAATAAAGAATGATGTCTGGGACATAGTACCTAGACCTAAAAAAAAAACTGTTGTCTCTTCTAGATGGCTATTCAAAACTAAATATGCTCCTGATGGAAGTATTGAAAAACATAAAGCTCAATTTGTTGCTAGAGGGTTCTCACAGAAAGCAGGTATTGATTATGAAGAAACATTTGTTCCTGTAGCTCGATATACATCAGTCAGAACCATTATTGCTATAGCAGCCTCTAAGGGGTGGAAGATACACCAGATGGATGTAAAAACAACATTCCTAAATGGCACCATTGAAGAAGAAGTATACTTAGAGAAGCCAGAAGGGTTCATTAGACATGAAGCATCAAAATATGTTTTCAAACTTAAGAAAGCACTATATGGATTGAAACAAGTTCCTAGAGCTTGGTATGAAAGAATAAACAACTATCTCTCAAAGTTAGGATATTCTAAAAATGATGCATATCCTAACATTTACTTCAAGATATCAGATGGCAACATGGTTATTTTGGTTCTTTATGTAGATGATCTCTTAATAACAGGGGAAGATCATCTTATTGCAAAATGTAAGCAAGAGCTAACTGCTGAATTTGACATGAAGGATTTAGGGCTCTTACATTATTTCTTAGGTGTGGAAGTTTTTCAAAAGAAAGACTATATTTTGCTAAATCAACAAAAGTACACTATTGATATACTATCTAGGTTTGGAATGATGGAATGTAAGCCTTTATCCACACCTATCGAAACAAATTTGCACAAACTCAAAATTGAAGCAGAAGAGTCTGAACCCACTGATCCTACATTATATAGAGAAATTGTTGGATCTCTCATGCACTTGATGAACACTAGACCTGACATCTGCTATGCAACTAATGTAGTGAGTCACTTTATGTGTGAACCCAAGAAAATACACTTAATGGAAGCCAAGCATATTTTGAGATATCTACGAGGCTCTATTGGATTAGGGCTAAAGTATGAAAAGGTAGAAATCAATCTTCAAGGGTATTCTGATTCTAATTGGGCTGGAAGTACTACCGATCGAAAAAGCACTATAGGGTGTTGTTTTAGTCTTGGGTCAGCTATGATCTCTTGGTTCAGTCGAAAACAGTGAGTAGGAGCATTAAGCTCCACTGAAGCTGAATACATGGCAGCATCCATGGGAGCACGTGAAGTTGTATGGTTAAAAAAGCTATTATTTGGATTGTTTGGAAAATCTCTAGATCCAACTGTGATTCACTGTGACAATCAAAGTTGTATCAAGTTATCTGTTAATCTAGTTTTCCATAACAGGTCCAAACATATTGAGATTCCATATCATTACATAAGAGATATGGTAGAGAGAAATATCATAAAGCTAGAGTACATTAGTACTAAAGAACAGAGTGCTGATATTTTCACTAAGCCACTTGCAAAGCTGAAGATAGAATACTTCAGAAACAAACTTGGCATGATCAAGTTGTGATGTATGGTTTAAATTGCTCTTAATTGTAAGTTTTTTATTCATGAATAAATATAAAAAATGTGCATACTGCAATATTGTGTAAAATGATCATTTGTGTGTGGGTTAGCATTTCAAGGTGATGATCTTGTAAATAGTTAACCAAAGTGTCAAGATAGACTACTTAACTGTGTGTCCTGACTATGCGGAGATCTTGACTCTTGTTATTACTAGATGTGTAATAATGAAACCATATCATGATAGACTACTTAATTGTGTGTCCCGACTGTGTGGAGATCATGATATTCAAGTCTATTTTCATGACGAGACTACATTAACTTGTGTGTCCCGAAGTGGCAGATGTCATGATAGACTTTTGATATTTAATACTCACTTGCTAAGAGGGAGTGTTAAGGTATAGCTTCATTCGTATTATTATTATTATTATTATTATTATTATTATATATAGGATACAAATGATTATAAAGAAGAGTTGTGATTATATTATTACTATCTTATTATTATTATTATATTGATGAAATATAATAATAATAATAACATAGTAATATATATTAAAGTCACATTGGTATTAATCAAACTATATTCGATAATCTTACAAATGCTAAGTATCAACTATTAAGTCGAATGAATGAATAAACGATGTCATGCTCGGTCGTTATTACAGCCGACTGCACTAATACAAGATGTTGTTTGTATTAGTGCTAGCGACTGTTGTTAACAGTCACTAACACTAATACCAAACAATGATTATTGGACGTGACTGTTCATTTATGAAAAGGCATGTTGGTTGTTGTTTAACCGATCATATGCATATATATACATGTTGTGATCGTAGGGTTTGAGCAATCAATAATAGTGTTCATTGTCTCCTTCACCTGTGGTCACAACATTATATGTACTCAGTACAATATATAAAAGCATCACAATATTGTTATATATTAGAATAGTTACTTAATAGTAATATAATAAATTCCCAAAGATCTGATTTCCTAACAAAGAGAAGTGTAGGAAGTTAAAAAGGTTAATATACAAGGTGTTGAAACAAGTGCATCCCTCTAAGGGAATATCCAGTGCTGCCATGGATATCATAGAGAGCTTCATGATTGATATTTTTTATAAGATTACTCCTGAGGCTACTTCTCTACTGAAATATAACAAGATCGTGACACTTTCCTCCAGAGAAATTGAGATTGTTGTCAAGTTTGTTTTGCCTAGAGAGTTGGCTAGGCATGTTGCTTCTGAAGGAAGTAAGGCTATTACCAAGTTTCCTATTGCTCTGGGTTAGGTTTTGTTGGAAGATTTTAGGTTTTTTGTACGTGGTGTTTATGGCAGGCTTGTTTAGAAGTTGGTTTTGGCTTGGGTTTATGTGTGGAAGTTAATGCTGAACTGGGATCTTAGTGTATGTAAAGAATATATGAATTATGCTATGTATGCTGAGAAAAAATCTCTGAACTATAATATTTCTATTATAAAGTTTTTTTTATTAATAATGAGAAATATTTTTACAACTTAGCTCAATATGAGCACTGGAGGAAAGAGTTGAGAAGAGAAAATCTTTTGGTATTTCCCCAAAAAATAGAAGAGAAAGGTTGTCATTAAATGTTACAAACTTCCCATTATACATACGGGATAATGCATGAGCAATTTATAGTCCACCCAATTTATAGTGCTATATAAATCTGACATGTTACAATATTTTGTATCTCCATTTAGTCCAATGAACCAATTGGGTCTGTCCTACTCTTGATTGTCTCAAGTATTGCCTCGTGGTCTGACTCGTGAACCTTCCAAAGAGTTTTATTTTTCAATCTTCCCCCATACATGATTAAGTGGACATTTGATGCAACAAAGAGGTTTGAATAATGAAGAATCTTTTTGTGTGTCTCCCAATCCTCAAACAACCACAACCTAGGGTTCTTCATAGCATACCATCTAAGCCATGTACCAGTTACAACCACTGCTCCTATAGGGTATTCTAATTCTTCACCATCGATAACCGAGTCATCCAATTTCTTTTTTTCCTCAACACAATGACACAAATAATAATTTGTCCCTTCTTCATTGTCTTTAGGTGCAATAACAACAAAAACATGGCCTGTAATGATATAAACACAATGAGGACATTAGTTTACTAAATATTTATGATAAAGTACTAAATTTGAGATTATTTGTATGTGAAAAATACAGACCTGGTTGTACTAGATTAGATAAGCGATCAAAGTCAATGGATGATTCCATTTCTATCGGTTGTAGTGATTCATGGGGATGATAGGAGGCAAGTGGACTCAAAATACGTGTATATCATTCGCCAACCCATTCCTTTGACTCACACCCATCCCAATCTTCATCTACACATGATGAACAAAAGCACGCCATATGTCGTGTGTGGATACTCCATGAACCTGCATTACAACTTCTAGAAGAGTGTAGCTCACTTGATCTTGTCAATGTACAACAATCCTCATATGGTGCAATGTTAGTTTCATCCATCAACCAAAAAAATCTATGAACCATAGACTCACCTTCATTTCTTGGACCCATTGTAGCATTACACCACTGGACAATACATCTTGCATATGACAATGTTGCTTTCTCTTTATACTTTAATTCTTCACATGCTAAGGCTCTTTTAATACATGCACCTGTGCCATCATGCTCTCCCTTTCCATGACCGGCCTTTATGAAATTCCACATTTATTGAATTCTAGTAATCTTATGCATCCTACACAACCAATAAAACATTTGATAATTCTTGAATTGAGATGCACAATTATCTGACCAAATGATATGTCGATGATATTTTATGCCCTTGTTTTCCAAATGACCATAAAATAGTTGAAAGCAACCGTGTACAAACTCTGTAGAATGTGAGCGATCATCACTGATATAAAAATGATACTCCCTCAATATCTTCATGTCCTCCTCTGTACTATTTGGTGCATGCATGAATGCTATATGAACAAATATAGCAACCTGTTGAGAGCTATAATACTTTGCTTGCACCTCATTTTGTGGTTGTAGTGTGTAGTTCTCTACAAAGTCCACAACTGAAACAATGGTATCAAGTGGGAATGTGTCCTTGCACAACTTGAATTGCATATCCAACCATCGTGCTCTATGTGTATGCCTTTCATACTCATAAACAATTTTTTTACAAAAAATATCCATGAACTGATACACTAGAATTTTTTCAATTACTAAATCGCATTTTTTAGCCTCTTTTCCATATTTTAGATTGTATGTCACAGTCTTATATTTTCCAAATTCCACTATTTCATTATCAATTGCATGTGTACTCTCCATATGTTGACAAATTGGCAAACTTCGCAAACCTTTGCAATCTATGCATGTACCATTCAAGCATGAGAGCTTGTAAAATTGTTGACCATCCGCTCTTTCACATAAAATGGTAGCTATTAATTCCCTTAAAGATCTAGGTGGGACATTTATGTTACAATCCTACAAAACATTGTTAGAGTGCAAACCTACACATATATTCCTATAAACTTCACAATGGTTAGAAAATTCAATAGTTACCCTACAACAACAAGTTGTGCGTGTGATTTATCTTGACATAAAAAGGTTTACACATTTCAAAATATCTCTGACTAATTTTAATTTGAGGATACATATGCATAAATTTTGCAAAGAATTGTGTTTGAGTTGAATCTAAAAAATGTTTTGGATGTGGAACATGAATTTGACTACCAATCCTCCTTCTTACAACATCTCTTTGATTAGGAGATACCCGTGTATTATTCTTCCAAAATTATTCAATCAAGAACTTCAAAGCTTCAACAATTGCTTTATCTTTTCACGGTAGTCTACCAGAAAATGCCCATAACTCATTGATATTTGGATCTTCCACTATTTGATGCCTTCCCAGGGCTCTCATTAGAGACTTTCTACTTATTTTCAATGTTTTGCTTGTCTTTCTAATGAGTCAAGATTTCTTCATTTGAGTGCTTACTATCATTTATTTAAGTACATGTCGTGTGACATTACTATCTTTCGTGCGTGATGTAGAACCCACACTCTCATATGCAGTCATTAGATTCTTTACAATAAATTTTTCACTTGACTTGTCCATCGTTCTTAGCCCAAGAATCTTCATGATGGGCCTAAATTTCAAATTTCTCATCATTTCAACAAATAGTTGACATCTTCCTGTCATGTTTAAATTCTCAAAAAATGATCTCCAAATACGATTAACATTTCTTTGACAAGTACGCTTGGGAATCTTATCAAGCATTGCTTGCAAAATGTTAGTATCAATATCAATCAAATATTTTGGCTTTCTATATTTAATAATTCTAGGAGCATCAAAAAAATTATGTGTGAATTGCGTACCATCTTGAGTTCCTTCAACATGAGATGATGTTGTGCCTACACCTTGGGATGTAGATAATGGTGTGCCTTCAACATGATAGAAGAGTGTGCCCACACCTTCAGAAGTAGACAACGGTGTGCCTCCACCTTCGGAACTAGACAATGGTGTGCTTTCAACATGATACATTGGTGTGCCTCGAATATTGGATGATGATGTCTCTTGAACTTGGGAACTCATAGATGATGTCCCCACATATTCATAATTCAATTGTCTTATTGCACGCAAGTTTCTCATTCGTTGTCTTTTTTATTCCAATTCCAATTCTCTCTTACTTTGTATTGATGTTTCATGTTCTTCATCCAAAGAAAAATCTTCTTCTATGGTATCTAATTTTTTTTGTTCACGAAGTTGTCTCATTCTTTCCCTTTTCTTCTCTTTATCTCTTTCATCCTCTTCCGGTGCTAAATTCTTTGCTCGTTTCCTTGGCATGATAATGATTTCTACATATCAATTGATTACAATTTTAAAAATATAATATAAATGTAAAACAATAAGTCAAATTATAATATAAACCTCTTACAATATGACAAATTATAATATAAATTTATTACACTTATATCAAATTATGTATTGAACAAGTCTATATCATACCAATTATAAACCAAAACACTCTATATTCACATTTGACATGTAAAAAAATAAAAACTTACCTCAATCTTTTTTTGTCTTTTTGATTCCAATAATTGAATTTCACGATGGTGCAAAGCGAAAACTTGTCACTATGGTGTAAAACAATGTTGATTTGTCACTATCAACACCATGAAAAGTGAAAACTTGTCAGAGAAAATGCAGAATTCAGATAGCATAAGAAAAAGTGGGCCTCTTTCACGAGATCCTTGGCAAATAAAACTATTTCTTCTAGTTTTACATAGCACAAGCGCGCTATAGGGCGTATGCCCTATACAAAACAAAAAAGATGTTATGCATAGTCTTAAATAGGGCATGCGCCCTATAGCATGCACACACTATAGGGCATACGCCCTATGTAAAACAAGAAAAAGGGAGGAGAGAGAGAGAGAGAGAGAGAGAGAGAGAGAGAGAGAGAGAGAGAAGGGGAGAGGGAGAGAGAATGGAGAGAGTAGGAGAGAAGGGTAAGGAGAGAGAGAGAGAGAGAGAGAGAGAGAGAGAGAGAGAGAGAGAGAGAGAGGAGAGAGAGAGAGAGGGGGGGGAAGGGGAGATAGAGAAGGGGAAAGGAAGAGAGAGAGAGAGAGAGAGAGAGAGAGAGAGAGAGAGAGAGAGAGAGGAGAGAAGGGAGAGAGAGTGAGAGAGCGGTGCAAGAGCACCCAAGGAGACAAATGATGAAGGACAAGGGCTTCCATGAAGGTGTTGTGGGGATTTCATAGGCCAACTGCCTAGGAGGATCAAAAGATCCTAGCATGTAATAAATAGTCATGTTTTGAGAGGCCTAGCAACATAGAATGCATTATAAATTCTATAGTTGACCATGGTCAGGAGGACTTGGGATGGGTAGGAATAAGTTTGTCAATGTTATTTTAGTGCATTAACAATAAAATGCAATTTTGATTAGGTTCCTAGGATTTTTAGGGAATCATTCTGTCATTTTGGACAGAAGTTGTTTACAAATGGTTGTCAAATCTTCATGTTTTGGATTGACAACTTTTGAAACTGAATGCCCAAACGTTCACAACCTTTCCAATTGGGTTGGAACTCTTAATCAGGCTATTAAAAAGGATCAACCGATCCATTCTGGGTTCGGTTGAGAGCTTGGTGAACAATCATTTTTAAAATTTAATAAGAAAACTGTTGTTTTATTCAAAACAGAGAAAAGGGGGACTGGTATTGTTATTAGCAGGAACCCGAGTTAGTCTGAAACAAGAAGCTATTTAGATAAAAAGTTTTTAGTTGTTCTTAATTTATGTTAATGATTGATTTGAGTCTATTGATTGAGAGTTTTTGGGAGGAAAAGATTGCAAAATTTTTAAAGAAAAACTATTATCTTCATAAGAAATGACTGGTGTTTGTGATTAAGCAGGCTCGTATGGAACTAAATCAATAAACTAGCCCAGTAGAAAGTTTCTAGAGGTCCCGATCTTCCATTTGCAATTTATTTGAGTCTATTTGGTTGAGAATAGAGGGAGAACGGACTGTTCCAACAGTGGAACCCGTGGCCGGCCCTAGCCAGTAGGAACAATTTCAAATTTGAATATTTATCCCAATGAACCGAAAAATGTGTTAAAACTCAGTGAGGGATCATGTAATATTATGCATTTTTTGTTTCATTTCATGTTTTCACAATGGGTATGTGCAATAGTGAGAAGTTTGAATTAAGAGCGGGCCAGGCATCCGAAATGTGACTGGCCCTACTGCAAGCTTAACCCCGTAACTCTTGTTTAAGGTATCAGTAAGCACCGAAGAACATGGGTTTGAGTTCGAGTCACATACCTCGATACAAATCCATCTTTTCTTTGATCAGTCACCTAGTCTAAAATGCCCTACCGTGACATATTGAATGCTAGGTCTCACTGAATACAGGAAACCCGTGGATAATAGATTTCCTAATCAATCTTAAACTTGTGCAGTTGGTTGGCTCTCTGTTGAGTAGAGTGGAAGGTTGAGAGACTGTTTCAGAGAATTATTTGGACACTCAAAAGAAAAGTTTGATATAATGTCTATATTGACTGTTGCTAGTCTTGTTTGGTGAACAGTTGTGTTGCAGAGCACCCAAAAACACAACAGTGGGGTTGATTGATTTGGGAGACATCCATAAGAGAGTTGGAGGACTTTTAGAAGTGGTCTTGAAGACTGAAAAGGACACTGAATTAGGGTGTAGGGTAAAGAGTGTTAGTGTTAGAAAAGGGAGACTTGGAAGTGGTGGAACAGAAAATAGGGAATAACTCAGTGATGGGTTACGGGGTAGAATATGTTGAGTTGTTGAAGAAAATCTAAAACATTTGAGAGTGTTGAGCATTGGAGGGAAATACCCCAACAAAATAGGGGTAGGGGAGTTTGAATTTTTTCAAACAAAAATAAGTGACAAACTCCATTTTTCTCTACAAAGTCCAAAGCTCTGCATCAATTGGTATCATATCAAGAAAGATCCTTAGGAGAAGGATTGGAAACCATGTCTACAGAAGAAGAAGATTCAGAGATCCCAACAAGGATCACTAATGTCGAACTAGCAAAACTTGTGAAGGAGCAGATGGCCCTAAACAAAAAGCTGAGGAAGGAAGTAGAGAGACTCAAAGGGAAGGTTGACGGGAAGAGTGGTGGAGACTCTGAGGGAGAAGGGAGCAAAGAAGAGCCCCTTGAGAAGGATGAGGAAGAAGTTCCTACAGATCAGAGACTACTCTTGAAGACCTTGAAGTCCATGGAGAGAAGGACAATGGACACTAAACTAGATTTGCCCATGTTTAATGGAAAGATGGGTCCAAAAGCAGCAATGGATTGGGTTGACACTCTCACAAGTTTTTTTGACTGTGAAGACATACCCAAGAATTAGAGGGTAAAGATTGCCAAGTCAAAGTTGAAAGGACCTACACTCACATGGTGGAATTTCACTCAAGATGAAAGGGTGAAGAATGGAAAAAGACAGATAACTACTTGGAAAAGGATGGTAGCCTTGCTGAGAGAGGCATATGTTCCGAAAGATTATGAAGTTCAACTTCATAAGAAGAGGATGAGTTTGAGGTAGAAAGAACTAGATGTCTCAAGCTATACCGAAGAATTCTAGAGGTTGGTTATGAAATCCAAGACAACAGAGCCGGAGAGTGAAAAGCTTGCAAGATACATGCAAGGATTGAGAGTTACAATTCAGGATGAACTCAGCTTGAGTAACCCTACCACAGTGCAGAAATGCTATCAGTTAGCATTGAAGGTTGAGGAAAAACTCAAGAGGAAACAAGAGCAAGGTGGTAGAGGAAGAGGACAGTGAGATTTTGGAAACCGGTGCAGAGGCAACTCTCAATGGAGAGGACACAGTCCCAAGGATTATGGAGAATCCAGTCATGAGCATAAACAAGGAGAGAGTAGCTCTAGAGGATCCATTGAGGGAAAGAGATCAAACTCTAGAGGAAGATTTGGGGGAAAAGGCCCGGATGTCATCAAATGCTTTAGGTGTCATCAACCCGGACACTTGGCATCAAAGTGTCCTGAAAAGGGAAACAAAAATGGTGAAAGGAGATCCAATTTAGTGAGGGATGAAGATACACATAGCATACACTCACATGAATCCTTTGCAGCACCAAAACAAGGAGAGTCACTCATGATGAGAAGGACGTTGATTAAGGCTCCTAGTACACCGGAACCTCCCCAAAGGAAGACACTTTTCAAAACTACATGTAAAGTAGGAGGCAAGGTATGTAGAGTGGTTATTGATTCTGGTTCTACTGATAATTTGGTGTCTCTTGAAGTAGTTGAGAAGTTGAAACTAGAAAGGATTGCGCATCCCACACCGTACAAGGTGTCATGGCTCACAAAAGGGTAGCATACAGTCATTGAAGAGAAAGCATGGATTGAGTTTCAGATTGGGAAGTACAAAGATAAAGTACTTTGTGACATAGTGCCTATGGACGCATGTCATTTTCTCTTGGGGAGACCGTGGCAATATGACTTGGAGGCTCACCATGATGGAAGGAAGAACACCTACTCCATAAGACACCAAGGTAAGAAGGTAACTTTACTACCCCTACCTAACAATGGTGAAGAGCAAAAAGATTCCAAGTTTTTGTTTGTAGGAGAAAAAGAATTTTTAAAGGTGTTGAAGGAGAAAGACACTCCTTGTTTTGCATTGGTAGTAGTACCAAAACCAAAAGAGGGGAAAGTATTGAAGGTGAAAGAGGAACCTAGGAGAGTAGGTCCTAAGGAGGTAGCAAATTTGCTAGAAAGGTATAAGGAAATAGTGACCAAGGAGTTACCAAACACCTTACCCCCAATCCAAGAGATTAGCCATAACATTGATCAAATTCCTAGAGCCACACTTCCAAACAAGGCAGCCTATAAACTCACACCCCAGCAAAATGAAGAGATGTCCAAGAAAATCCAAGAACTTTTGGAGAAGGGTTTGATTACCAAAAGCTTGAGTCCATGTGCTGTCCCTGCCCTGTTGGCACCTAAGAAGGAAGGGACTTGGAGGTTGTGTATGGATTCAAGAGCCATTAATAGGATTACCATTAGGTATAGGTTCCCTATGCCTCGAATTGAAGACCTATTGGACCATCTAGGGGGTGCAAGGTACTATTCAAAGGTGGGTTTGAAGAGCGGGTACCACCAAATCAGAATAAGGGCTAGAGATGAATGGAAGATAGCGTTTAAAACTAATGAAGGGCTATATGAATGGAGGGTAATGCCTTTTGGGTTATCCAATGCTCCTAGCACATTCATGAGGCTCATGAATGAGGTGTTAAAAACTTTTCTTGGCAAGTTTGTAATTGTGTATTTAGATGATATCCTTATTTTCAGCAAGACTAAGGATGAACATTTGAAACATCTAAATTTGGTCCTTAAAAGATTGCAAGAAGAAAAGCTCTTGATAAACTTGGATAAGTGTGTCTTCATGTAGGAAGAATTGGTATATCTTGGTTTTTTGGTTTCAGGTGGAAGCATAAAGATGGATCCGAAAAAGGTGGAAAGCATCTTGAATTGGCCCTCTCCAAGGACCTTGACAGAAGTTAGAAGTTTCCATGGTTTGGCTTCTTTCTATAGGAAGTTCATAAGGGGATTCAGCTAGGTTTGTGCACCTATTTTGGAGACAATCAAAGGGGGGAAGAAATGCAAGTTTGTGTGGACCAAGGAGGCTAAGGAGGCTTTTCAAAGTTTGAAACAAAAGGTGGCAAAGCAGCCTATCCTATCTTTTCTAGATTTTCAAAAAAAATTTGTGATTGAATGTGATGCTTCTAATGTTGCTATAGGGGCTATTCTAAGCCAAGAAGGGAGACCCATTGCATTTTTCAGCGAAAAGCTGAATGAGGCCAAGAGGAAGTATTCCTCTTATGATCTTGAGTTGTATGCTTTGGTATAAGCCTTGAAGAAGTGGAGGCACTACCTCCTTCCAAGAGTTTATTGTTTTTACGAACAATCAAGCACTCAGTTTCTTGAACAGCCAGGAGAATTTGAGTCACAAACACATGAAGTGGGTTGAATCAATCCAAGCATACACATTTTCTATTAAACACAAAAAAGGAGTTGCCAACAAGGTGGCTGATGCTTTGAGCAGGAGGGCAATGACAGTCCAAGAAGTAAAATTGCAAAGTGTAGGTAATGACTCCTTGAAAGGTATGTATGAAAATGATGAGGATTTTCATGAGATTTATAAGGTTTGTTCTGATTTTTCGAAAGCATATCATGCTGAATATGCTAATTACTTGATCCGAGATGGTTTTTTGTTTAAAGGACATCAACTATGCATTCCTAGGTGTTCTATGAGGGATAACATAGTGAAGGAGAAGCATTGTGGGAGTATGAGTGGACATTTTGGGCTAGATAAAACTCTTGAACAGGTAAGAAGACATTATTTTTGGCCTAAGATGCAGGGAGATGTAAGGAAATTTGTTGAACAATGCACCATTTTTCAGAAGGCCAAGGGCACTTCCACTAACACTGGTTTGTATCAACCATTACCCATACCTACAAGACCATGGGAGAGTTGTAGTATGGATTTTGTAATGGGACTGCCTAGGACTCAAAAAGGTTTTGATAGCATCTTTGTTGTGGTAGATAGGTTCAACAAGATGGCCCATTTCATGCCATGTAAGAGTACGAGTGATGCAACCTATGTGGCAAATCTATTTTTCAAAGAAGTAGTGAGGATACATGGACTTCCTCAAACCATTGTATCTGACAGGGATGTGAAGTTCATTGGACATTTTTGGAGAACCTTATGGAAAAGGATAGGAATGAATTTGAACTTTAGTTCAGCCTATCATCCTCAAACGAATGGGAAAACTAAAGTTGTCAATAGATCTTTGGGCAATCTATTGAGATGCTTCACAAAGCAATACGAAGATAAGTGGGATAATATTCTTCCACAAGCTGAGTTTGCCTTTAATGATTCGGTAAATAGAAGTACAAGCAGAAGTCCATTTCAGATTGTGTATGGTCAAAACCCAAGGGGCATATTGGAATTGAGGGATCTTCCTCAAGATGGACAAGTGAGTGCTCATGGAGAACAGTTCGCAGACAACATGAAGGAAATCCATGATCAAGTAAGGCTGGCATTGCAAAAACGTTCACAGAAATATAAAGAGAATGTTGATAAGAAGAGGAGGGATGTGCAATTTCAAATAGGAGATTTGGTATGGGCATATCTAAGGAAGGAGAGGCTGCCTAAGGGAAAACACACAAAACTCCTAATGAAGAAAGTGGGTCCTTGCAAGATTTTAAAGAAGCATGGGCCGAATGCTTATGAGATCTCTTTTCCATCCCACCTTGGTATTTCTCCTATCTTCAATATCTATGATCTAACACCATACAAAGGCCATTTTGATGCAGGTTTAGAGATCCATATTGATGAATTGCAGGTAGATACTACGGGTATTCCTCCCCATGCACCCAAGAAACTGAAGAAGATCATTGATGTCGGGGTCATCAAAAGAACCAGGAATAATGTGTACAAGAAATACCTTGTGAAGTGGTTTGGACAATCTGAAGAAGACGCCACTTGGATGGACGAGGCAGCACTGCTGAAGCACGACACTTCATTGGAACAGCTTATCTCAAGTGGAATTGAGATCAATCCACCTAGGGAGTATGGTGCAGGAGCACCCAAGGAGACAAATGATGAAGGAAAAGGGCTTCCATGAAGGTGTTGTGGGGATTTCATAGGCCAACTACCTAGGAGGATCAAAAGATCCTAGCATGTAATAAATAGTCTTGTTTTGTGAGGCCTGACAACATAGAATGCATTATAAATTCTATAGTTGACCATGGTCAGGAGGACTTGGGATGGGTAGGAATAGGTTTGTCAATGTTATTTTAGTGCATTAACAATAAAATGCAATTTTGATTAGGTTCCTAGGATTTTTAGGGAATCATTCTATCATTCTGGATAGAAGTTGTTTACAAATGGTTGTCAAATCTTCATGTTTTGGATTGACAACTTTTGAAACTGAATGCACAAACGTTCACAACCTTTCCAATTCGGTTGGAACTGTTAATCAAGCTATTAAAAAGGTTCAACCGATCCATTCTAGGTTCGGCTGAGAGCTTGGTGAACAATCATTTTCAAAATTTAATAAGAAAACTGTTGTTTTATTCAAAATAGAGAAAAGGACGACTGGTATTGTCATTAGTAAGAACCCGAGTTAGTTTGAAACAAGAAGCTATTCAAATAACAAGTTTTTAGTTGTTCTTAATTTACGTTAATGATTGATTTGAGCCTATTGATTGAGAGTTTTTGGGAGGAAAAGATTGCAAAATTTTCAAAGAAAAACTGTTATCTTCATAAGAAATGACTGGTGTTTGTGATTAAGTAGGCTCGTATGGAACTAAATCAATAAACTAGCCTGGTAGAAAGTTTCTAGAGGTCCCAATCTTCCATTTGCAATTTATTTGAGTCTATTTGGTTGAGAATAGAGGGAGAACGGACTATTCCAATAGTGGAACCCGCGGCCTGCCCTAGCCGGTAGGAATAATTTCAAATTTGAATATTTCTCCCAATGAACCAAAAAATGCGTTAAAACTCGGTGAGGGATCATGTAATATTATGCATTTTTTGTTTCATTTCATGTTTTCACAATGGGTATGTGCAGTAGCTATTTGAATTAAGAGCGGGCCAAGCATCCGAAATGTGACTGGCCCTGCTGCAAGCTTAGCCCCGTAACTCTTGTTTAAGGTATCAGTAAGCACCGAAGAACATGGGTTTGAGTTCAAGTCACATACCTTGATACAAATCCATCTTTGCTTTGATCAATCACCTAGTCTAAACTACCCTGCCATGACATATTGAGTGCCAGGTCTCACTGAATACAGGAAACCCATGGATAATAGATTTCCTAATCAATCTTAAACTTGTGCAGTCAGTTGGCTCTCTGTTGAGCAGAGTGGAAGGTTGAGAGATTGTTTCAAAGAATTCTTTGGACACTGAAAAGAAAAGTTTGATATAACGTCTATATTGACTGTTGCTAGTCTTGTTTGGTGAACAGCTGTGTTGCAGAGCACCGAAAAA